>PRKT01000339.1:417109-438095 GCA_003671525.1 Saccostrea glomerata
CCCCCCCCCACTTTCAATTTGCTTCCGATGCCAATGAAATCCTATTTCGAAGGCGGGGTGAGTTTTGGCTTAGATTCAACTTCTTCTATAGAGTCAGATTTAAATTTTCTACCTACTATACGTACTACATTAACTTATTTGACCCTTACTCTTACAAAAAGTGGGTCGGCCTTTCAATAAACATATTCAGTATAGTATAAAGTTATGTCTGAAAAAAGATGCCACTACAGTATATCCTGTGTGGCCAGAGAAAATAACTATGGAGTTTTCATTATTGGATCGGATTATTGGATCAGACCTTCAGAAGTTCGATTGATAATTAATGTACTAAGGCGTATTAAAGAATCTCAAATAACCCACTCGGAGTTCCTCGGATGACTCGTACCTCGCACATAACCTCGGACGTCAACGGTGATCTACCATCTTGCTGTTCAGTCATGTGATCTTATTTGAATTTCTTTCAAATGTCATACATTTGAAATCGGAGTTATTTTGTGGCACACTCAACAGTTTTTTCTTGCTTTGAAAGCCTGTTAACATGAGGATGTAATCAAAACCTGTTTACGATAGAGAATTGCATAAATTAAGAAACATTTTCGAAGAACGTTATGCAGAGCGAAATATGAAATGAGTGATAAGGCAGTTTCCGGCGGAGAAATGTAAGGATCTGGTGCGTATTCCTCCACCAATCACATCCGAGGTTTGAATGGAGCGGAGCGGAGTCAGCCGAGGATTGCCGATTGCAAATAACCCGACCCGGGTTTGGTTACCTAGTTTTACCAACACTCGTAGCGAACACCACACCACCTAGCGTTATAATGCCGCACTAAATTTTGACGGTTTGACAACTTACATTCGTCTTCATTGAATATGCTTCATTGTTTGCGTGATTGAGTTAACGTTCGTAATAGAGATAATCATTTAAGATATTGTATCAATTTAAAAATAAAATAAAATGACTTAACAAGAATAAAGAAACATAGAAGTAAGGACGAAATGAAGAAGGATAAAAGTCAAAGTGAAATGTAATAAAGACGAAAATGAAAACAATAAAGTGACATATAATTACATTAATAACAAAGCATAAAGAAGTAGGCAGAATAAGAATAAAAGCAAGATACATAGACTTTTGGCGGTAATTCCCTTCCATACAATAACGAAGTACTTGTGAGAGGAATTAATCAACTTGTATTTCACTGTCTGGGATATAAATATATGAGGTAGTTACATGCCATTGTATGAGAAAAATGTTTTCAAAAATCAAATATTTTTAAGATTTACCAAACAGAATAAACAAACAAGATTCTTTCCAATGTAGGGTTATTTGATTGATTGTTTATCGCCATATTTCGGGGATTAAAATAACTGTATATGACCATACACAAATGTTTTTAAAGTTGCAGCCCTTTCAGCCTACTCTTTTTCGAAAACCACAGAAAAGATCTTTATCAAACTGGATTAAAGTAACAGTGATTTTTTTTTTTTGATTTTTTTTTTTAACAAAATGACTCATGTACTGAAGTCACATTTTATCATGTATTTGCATCAAACAAATTGAATTTAAAATACCGGTATACATGTGCATCTGTAATTCATGAAAAAAAAACGACGATGATTAATCTTGTTTCTCTCGGTAATGTGAAAATTATGCAAGTGTCAAGAAAGTTTGATATTGTAAAATGTTCTTTGATTAATTTCAATTCCACCGTCTTTAAAATTGATGAATTGAGAATATAGATGTACCTCTTTCCATCTCTCATATTTTTATCCCGAAATCTTTCAAAGGAACTAAATTAAATGCTGAAAAAGCCACCGCGTGTATCTTGCTAGCATTTATCAATATTAAATCAATCATAAAATTTCTTAATAAAGATTCACAAAACAAGACTGGTGTCAAAAGTCCGGGGCTTAATAAAGTTTTCTGGTTGGGACTTAACTTTTCCCTCTATGGATTGCGATTAAGGTATTCCGTTGACTTGATATTGTTTGACAGATGTGTTTATTTGTAAATAAGATCTAGATACATAATATATCCCCCACGTACCGATTCTATTTGCCAAGTTAATGCACTTTTCTGACTCGAAATTGGCACATGGGTATGTATTGACAGAGAGGCGATATCACAAGTTAACAAACTAGTGTAACATTTTGTCAAGGCAGGGTCTCCTTAATGTATTATCAAATATTTCAAATCTGGACAGATAGAGCTATAAAACATCTCGCGTTGACAATAAGTGGTTTGAAAATATCGGACAAGTATTTGTGAATTTCATTGTAGAGTTAGAAATGTAGCCCTTTGGGCCTTTGATTTCTAACCGATAAAAAGGTTACGAGAAACTATTTTTTCCCTCCCTTACATGGGTCATAAACACCATAAATTAGATAGCATAACCACAAGGACCGATGAAAAATTGGACATCATTTTCCATAATTTTTAAGGAAAAAAACAAACATCATCAACTAGAATCGCAAAAATAGCCAAGTCATTGCAAGATTATACGATATGTGTATATTGATATTCGAAGGACAGATAAATAAAAACAAGCTGCTATTTTCTGCCCAGTGGACCCTGTGAAATCCTTATCATCGCTACCCGAGTGCCAGAACCCGGTACCCATTCATCACTACTAATTTTATAAATGGCATGTCGACTCCAGCTTTAATCACAAGACTGTATTTTTGTCAGAGCACATAATCGATGTTTAAATAACCTTTTATCAGACCATTCAGGAACTTAATCAACATGGTTCCATAATGAGCCAGCGAGCTGAGCCTGTGTGTATTGTTAGAGGTATGCCTATCGCATGCCTTAAATAAGGTACACCGGGTCAGGTGCGGTCCAATCGGGCCGTGTGCTTGTATGTAGACTTGTCAGGAAATATAAAGTCCCCCGCGACCCTCCCCGGCTACTCACTCCTCCACCGTTTGGATACTGGGTCTCCCTATACAGAGGTTAGTCAGGTTTTTCTTTATTACGATTATTTCATCCTTTAACAACAATAAGGGATTGTAATTGGATATCCATGTAAGTTTACTTAAAATATCAATAATTTTGCAAATAAAAGAAATTATCAAAGGGGATATATTTGGTACCTCTTTGACTCACTACATTATAATTTTTATTTTAACAGAAAATTTATTACATCCTCAAAAATATAGAATTAGACCCCTACATTCAGTACATTGTTGAAAAAATATAAATGCTGACATCGCCATCATGTCAATTTTTGCTCTAAAACACATCGTGTTACATGGACGTGTCGATGTTCATGAGCTTTCATATGATCATGTTCAATGTACATGTACTTGTAAAGTTTCATTAACTGACCAAAAAAACTTGAAATATGTTAAATAAAAAAGAATAAAAGTTTTTGTCATATTCAATATAATAATATTTATCAGTCTGATCAAAATGAAGTCATTGAGCTTTTTTTTTTAAACTTTGATTGTCAAATGAAAAGAAGCTACTGCAGGTTTGATTATAATCGGAATGTTATCTCGACACCTCAAGTTCTATGTCTATTATTATATAATGCTAAAGTTTTAATTTATTTTATAAAGGCTTCTTTGATTTAATTTAGTAGTGCACTTTATGCAGAAGAATTGAAACAAAAAAAGGTTCTCTTTATATAAGAAATAAAAAAAAAAAGGTTGTTACATTAATAAAGTTAAACCATCATTTAAGCACCTGACAAATTAATTGAATTGTTCTGCACACATCTCTCTTTGAAGTGTATAGTTACAGTAGTATGTGCCCCCCTAACGGTCCCGTTGTGCAGTGTAAATCGAACAGAATGGTCTTTCTATATTGCTAGTGTCTTCAATAAAATTAACCCAATAAACCCACTGGAAGAAACACTGTCAATAAAATCGTGTAAGGAATCAAGTTTATGTGCATATAATGACCTAATTGTTCTAAAGCAAGTATCTAATTACAGACTCGTCACATATTTTCGTATGCATGTTGCGTGTACTTTGCTGGCCAACATTGAAAGAGCGATGGTGGCTTAAACAAGTTGAACATGTAACATGCACTAAGCATCCTCTCATGCAGTCATTTTCCTTTCAGCTTTTTAAATTCTTTTCATGACATGAATATCGCCAAATGCATGTAAGAAGTTACTACAAACAAGAAATCACATATCATTTCATCTTTAAATAAAAATTATATAAGTACTGTATTTTAATTAAAATAAATAAAGAATGGAATCCTTCAATTTTATTTTAATATTTCATTTATATTTAAGGAATATATAGAAAAAATTGAAGCGTACACCACAGCGTTATCAATAGCATTAAAATTTGCTTGAATGATTCCAAATAACGCATCGTATTGCTATATAAATTCCTTAGACAGGACCATAAATTCAGCTGAACAGGCGAGATTTAAAAAAGGGGGAACAATGAACTTTTTTAGCATGTCTGATTAACATAAAGAGCGATTTCACATCTTTACAAAAAACAATTTTTACTTGATCGTGTAAATTGTACTTTATTAGTACATTTAATGCCCGCATCAATGGAGATTCACTCAAGTAGAAATTGTTTTAAACTATATTTTAAACTTGTCTTTCCACACAAAAATATATCAGTGATTTGAAGATTTGGAAAAGTAAATATGGTCCAGGAATTTAGAATTTAATTTATATTACTACACGGTGTACGTAAGTTTATATTATGTTCCACAATATGTTATTTTGTGTACTCAGTAAATCATCCTTAATTTAAAATTACTTTAAAAGCATAGGCCTCATGATTTACACGTGTTAATTAATGCTAAATTTTAACTGAATTTTTTGTAATAGCACTTTTTGAGAAAATGACTATCAGATGGTGCAAATGTTAAATGACATTGATGAGACACACTAAAGGGATTTGATTGAACTTAAAACACTTTTTCAAAATTTTGATTCGTTGCATTATGATCTTTGCTTCAAATATAACCAAGGTATGATCTTAAAGTATTGAATAATATTGTGAAATTAATATATATTGTAATTACGAAATATGATTCAATATTGAACAATTAATGAATTTAGGAGTGTTGAGTTGACCACATATTTTCGTGTTTATTTGTGTTTACCGCTCATCCCTTCCAACTAAAGACGCATAAAAATTATTTTCTTGCTGCTTCATATCCAAAATTGCCGTTTTGCACGGTACTCGTTTATTGTCACGAAACCCAAAATAAACTTCGGCACGACAAACCCAACAACATGTAAACATATACCCGACCTTCGAAGTTCTTTAAGAAGAGAACAAATAGATAAGTCTGTCTATCTGCATATTTTGATTGTTTTATATGATACGGTCGGCTATTGAAAAATATTTTGACAACTAGAATCTAGATCGGAGAACAACTATACTATATCTTTAGAGTGCCGCCAGTTTTCTATCCCTTGTTTTAGATTACCTATAATTGATACACATACAAATGGAAACAAACAGGGAGGATTTAGATGCAAGGGACTGACGCACGCTCCGTAATAAGATAAAGGGATCGTATAGCACTGTTTACAAAACTTCTCTGTATTGACATTGTTCTGATGTAACAATACATTTAAATATTTCACTAAATAGTAAATAACAACTACGGGTAGACAAGAATATCAATAATATATATAATACATTGAACCAGGACAGAAACCCCTTACCCCACCCACCCGAAAATCCAACTAACCATTTACAAAAACGAAAGGAAATCAAACCCAAAAAAAAATTAACTGCCTGTGTATGAATTTGTGAATATTCATGTAAAAAATGTACTAATCAAATAGAAGTTTACATAAAACTATTAAGTTAAGTTAAAATAAAATATATTAGAAATCATGATATTAAGGAAGGAATGAATTAAATTTTTTTTTAGCTTTACGATGATTATTGTTAGAAACTTCCTACAGTTTTTTAAGATTTCTCCTTGAAATCAATTTATCCAAAAACTTGCAAACTACGAACGTTGCAAACTTCTTTAAAAATATAATATCTTTAAACTTAAAATATTCGTTTTATGCACTTTAACAAAAACGTTTAACGAGTGAAAATCTTACAGTCATATTTAGGTCCATTTACCTGATCTTATAGACACCCCTAAATGTTTCGTGTTAATGGAATTCAGACTCTTGGTATTTTGTTATAAGTCAACAAAGAAGACATGACCTAATCAATTACACTCTACAGATCGAAGACATAAAATCGGACCAAAACTTTGACCCTTTTGTGCTCAACATTTGATTGATGCATATACTTTAAAAAGGCCTGAAAATACTCAACCCAAATCATCCATTTTAGTACATGTTTTTGTATATGCTATTAAAAAGAAAATCAATTTTGTTGTGCAGACGTATGCATTTACAGCCATGATAAAATTCCACTTGCTTTAAAAACACCTTTGAAAAGTTTATAAGAATATAAAATTGCGCTTTTCATAAATGTTAAGAACCATATATTTATTTTCGTTGCATTGACGTACAATGAAAACTTTTAAATTATCCACCCTTCCCTGCACAAGCACACATCTCTACCACCTGTAGAGTCAAATGTGAATGTTTGGTTAGAGATTTACAAGTGGTCACTGACTCTAAAATAGCCCGCTTAACTTCAAAACTAATAAAAATGATAAAATTGTTCATTCAACCTTGCCCCCTCCCTTTTTTACAAGTATTTTTTTACGATATCCTGTCGTATATTCCCAATCTCTTTCATTGATTTGGTCCTACGCAAAAGAGGTAACACGTCATTTCCAATGGATGGTAACGTTTTATGGGTGATTAGCGCTAATTGAATGTTTTATATAACGCTAGAGTGAGTAGCATAAAACACATTACAATTTCAGCACAATAAACGCGCGGATGTCCGACTATGCACTTCAACGCTTCCACATGAATTCGTAAACATATCTCAATCTCTATCTGATGTTCTTTTCTTCGTTAAAAAATTAAATTAACAATAATTTATCTCAATATGACGTCATAACAAAAGTTTATTAACGTTTTTAGACTAAATAAGAAAGGCTTCGTGTTTGATACACATGAAGACTACAGTGTAACTTTTTTGAAATATCACTCAGTGCTGGGAGGCTTTTTTTTTTTTTAGATAAAATAAATTGTTTTAAGAGCCAAAATTTTATGTTAAACATTGATTGCATTTATCACCTGTGTTAGTGAATATTTTTATTCTTTTATTTATTTGCAGGTGATTTTCCTCACAACGTAATAGAAACAAGAAAGGGGATGTCTCTTTGTACGTATTATATATATTTTTATGTCTAAAATCACATGGAGGTTCTATCACAGTTGCATATTTTTTATCGACTATATCCAACGGGATTGAATTTTCTTAGGCTTTTATTGTCCAAATAGGTTTATAAAGAACACCATTTGGCTTTTACGAATGTTCCTCTCGTTGAATACATGTAATTGTCAATCTGACATACGTGTACATTTGAATTTAGAGACCCATTGAAAGCGTCTGCGAGAACCTGATTTATTTGTCTGTATATGTTGATAACTGCTGATTACACAAAAATGTGCAAATATTTGACTTCTATTTTACTGCATTTGTGTACAAAACGCTTAAGCCATCAACTCTTTTGGAGAAATTTTAAACAAAGTCACATTTTGGAAATAAGCCTCTAGAACACCCCTGAGCATTTAATCCTAACATTTGTCTTACAAATTTACTCAGTGTAGCCCTGTGTCAAGTGTACGAGGGCCTGACACGAGTTTCTATGACTTTGCAAAAAATGTTTTGTATTGCAAGTTAAACATCAAGCAAATGTACTGCTAAATATACCTTTAACTTGACTCTTTTTTACAGACATTTGAAGACTATTTAAGGCCATAAGAAATGTTATCAATGAAGACTAACAGAGAAATGGATATTTATAAAAGACAGTTTAAATCTCAAGAGTTTGCACGTGAACTCAACAAACGCGAACAACGCCGCCTTGACCAGGAGGTTGGTGGGAGGGGTGGTATAGAGGCTGAATACAGATTCAATCTTGACAAGGTAAACCAAGAACGCAAGGAGATAGAGAGAGAACTGAACAAGATCCGAGGCGGCGTTCACAAACAACTTACAAATCATGCTACCTTGTCAAGCGATAAAAAGTTCCATCATCCGAAATTCAAGGATTTCGGAATGAAAAACGCAAGCGGCAGGAGTCCTAGGTTGCAACGAAAGCCTTTACCAGAAAGCAACTCACGCGAGAAAGATCCAAGCCCAATGGACACTGAGATGCTTATTGAGTACCTCCAAAGTTTTAACAAAGCGCATGCGCAAGATAATAATGGTATTTCTGATGGGATCAAAGGTTCAGGTCGCTTCATACAAAATAAATATAATGATCTTCCACATGTGCAAATAAATCCATTGATAATATCAGATCAGTCAGAAACTATTGAAGCGGAAAATTCAAATGACTCCGAGGAACAGAAGCAATATATACAAACATTAAGTGACAGTCAATCGCAAGGCACCCCATCTGACGACCACACTGATACGAAGGAGACATCACAAGAAAACGAAAGTGGAGAAAGAACGTCGGGGATGAGTTCACCTCGACACAGCCCAGTTAGGCGTTTGTCAGTAGACAAAGGAAAGCACATTGCGCCAGGAACCAGTCCTCTAAGACATCTCTCCGCCAGGAGACTGTCGACTGATAAAGGAAAAAGTACATCCCATGTAGTCAACGATGATGTTCATGGAACTCCAAAACACAATCCAACCAGGCGACTTTCAATGGATAAAGGAAAACATACCCCTCCAGACAATGGGGATATTCATGCTCATCCAAGACACAGTGCTGTAAGGCGGCTTTCAACGGACAAGGGAAAACATACAACCCAATCAGGCAACGATGATAACCATGCTCATGCAAGACACAGTCCAACAAAGCACCTTTCAACGGACAAGGAAAAACATACAGGCAACGAGGATATCCATGCTCATGCAAGACACAGTACAAAGCACCTTTCAACGGATAAGGGAAAACATACAGCCCATTCAGGCAACGAGGATAACCATGCTCATCCAACGAGACGATTATCTACAGACAAAGGGGAACATCTGTCACCCTTACATACAACAGACGAAAGACCGAGTTCTCCGCCGCACACACAAACAGAAGAAGTTAACGAGGCTGAAACTGCAAGTGTTTGGAAAGAGGCAGATGTGGAGAAAGTGGAAACGCAACCTAATGTTCCGACGGAAGAGGAAAAACCGAAACCTACTAAACCGACGATCGGACCTGAATCTTTTAACCCAGACGGGTCTCTAAAAACTATGTATACGGTACCTCCTTTTGAGCAGTCTTGGGAAGAGGCTAGGAAAGCCAGATACATTAGAACCCGTGAACCTTTGGAAAGGGATAGACAATTAACCACTAATGAGATATTTGATAAATCTTCATAAACTCTGGATTTAAGCCCTACGTAGATATGCAGGCTAGTCATTGTGATTTTATTTTTGTTCTTAATTTAAACTTGTTAATTAAAAATAATTAACATTGCGTATAATGTTATCTTCACAAGCGATCTATCTAAGTGGTTGTTTTACGTATTTGGAGTACTTCTTTTTACGATTGATTACGTATAATGAATTATTTTGGACTGGTTTCATGTTATCCTTTTGGCGTATAAATATGTCATAATGAAGATATTTGGATCTGTTTTTATGGGAAAAGAAGTATTATAACTGGTGCGTTATTAAGTACCTAGACGGCTCGTGTTTCATTCTAAAGTGTAAACATGTCATTTTAATAACATTTAATGGGAAGGAAAAAATAAAGACATCAAACAACTTCTCACCTGGATTTTTTGAATGAATAAATTTTTAACTTTAAAATACTTTGTAAATGTCACTATCTTAAAGTAAAACTCATGTACGGAGTACAATACGTTTTACTCTGAGAACTACTTATACCACTTTGGGTAACATCATATTTAACGATACTGTCCTTTTCGATATATATTTTTATTTTGTCAAAAAAGAATTGCAAAACAAGACTTGGTGCAGATTTTAATTGACAAAACATGTCAGAACTTTAAGATACAGTAGTACTTTAGAAATGAGTGATTTTATCACTAATACAGATTACATCTGACCGTTTACGCTATTTGCAATGATGTCACAAAAACGTCTAGACCTTGTCCATGGGGAACAATGCCAAAAGCAAACAATTCAGCTCTCAAAGAACTAAAAAAAAAATCAAAACCTTTTCCCAAGTCGGCGCTGTACCAAGAACTGGTATAATCTTCTATAACCTCGAGGTTGCAACGAAAACCCAACTGATAAAAATTGTGAAGACTTGCTGTAAACTAGCAGCGTTTTTTAACGATATGTATTTGCCAATTGGCATTTTCTTTATTGAAAATATATCCGACTCCCCTTCTTTTCAAAAAGAATATAATGTACATGTACATAAAATAACAAACAAAATATAAATTAGTCACAAAAAGTACCGGAGAACAAAGAAAAAATTCAGAAAAAGTAAAAACAATATGTTCCCAAACTTCGTTTGGGGAACATAATTAGTCACTTATTTCTCAAAATCTCGCTTTTTATAAATGATGGTCATGAAAATGAATGTGTTAACAATTAATTTGCAGTTGGTGCTCGATTTGCAAAATAGAATCTTGCTACTTAATGAACTCTATGTAGTTCACTCGTTTATGGGCTTCAATATCTAATTATATTCACCATCATACATGATTTTCCTAAAAGGGAACTGCATCGCTGACGGAAAAGAGGGACCAAAGGATTAAATTCCATATTGGAAATAAGCGTAAAATGAAAATAATTATAGTCCGTCTAAATCGGTCCTGGAAGTAAATAGATATGTAAATACTCTTGACATACATTTTTATAAGTTAAATAGAGAACATCAATATGTTACTGTAATTGTCCGTTTAATTGACTGAAATCTTATTTAGATTTCAAATCGGCTGTATACTAATGTACACTAAACGTTAAATCACTTCTGCTAATATATTATTCATTGGCAAAATAGACTGAATACAGAAAGACTCTAAAGGAAAAAAAACATATAAAAATGGTTTGTTATGAATAGTCATTAATTGTTATGTTTGGCTTCTACTAGTTGTTTTGCATAAAATACATGATCAAATTTCAAGTTACAGTAACCTTACTGTTTGTTTATTCGTTTAACATTCTGATTTTTATAGTGAAATAATTTTCATAGGCTGATATAAATAAAAAGATACAACAGTAAAGATGTATTATAATGATGTACCTCATAAACTGTGTTGCCTTATTTGACTATATTGCTGGAACCGTCAAAACCGACCGAAAGTCATCTGCCATGAATGCATAAATTTGTGATTTGTGTTGATTTTCCTAACATGTCATTTTGTTCTAAAATGTTAGACACTGCTTTGTCTACGTGGGATTTGAGAAAATGGACTGGTTTAGAGAACACAGTTATTGCGAGCATCGCTCTGAACATTAGAATTGGTCTAAATCATAAAAAAGTTCAGTCTCGCATCCCACCATATGATATTTCGTTTTCACTCTTCATTTTCTACAGATACCACCAAGCTGTTGCATCTAAACTTTTCAATTAAAAACAGATTCTATGTAGTGGTTAGATATTGGCCATCATAAAACAAAATCCTCTTAAATGTTCTTGCTCTTCTTTCAACAGTATTGTAGTCCCACTCACTGCACAGGTTATTTCTGGTGATGTTAATTTACCGGTAGTTGAAAATGTAGACCTTACGGCAATCGTTCTAAAAGTCCCTAAATACAGGGAACAACGATCTTTTTATTGGCGTCAGAACTTCATTTCCATTGAGAATACTGATAATATTGCCAAATGTTAGGCTAAATATGAAAAGAAGGACTCAAATACTTTGTAAGAATGGATTTTAAGTGCTTTAGAAATTTATTAAAGATTTGTACACAATGTATTCGAAAATTAAAACTTTTATCATGACTTGTGGTAGAACTTGATTTTAATTCTACGTCTGGAAATCCAGCATTTACTTACAGTTCACTTTCTAAAATTTTTTAAAAAATTCTCATTCCAGTGATGAATGCTTTTAATACTCAGTTGAGTTCGATCTTCCCAACCTGTACTGATTCCCTAATACCATAAAAATCCTTATAAACAAAGATATGTGCTGGGTTTAGACGTTCTGGGCTAAAGCATAATCTAGAAGTGTTATAAGAAAGTCTATAGCATCAAAACTTAAAGCTCTGAACTTCAAACAACAATTTCTCACGATAAATCAAAATCTAGACTTTTTGTTATCATAGACAAGACAACTGTGTCTCAATAACAAGCAAGTTCAAAGAATTGTGGTTCCCAGCTTTCGTTTTCTTTGTGGGTGTCAAATGTGAACGCCCAAATATATGTCATTTAGAAATTATCACCGAAGTTGATTCTTTTTTTTAAAAATACGTGGTCAATCGTCAAATCAAGTGGTCAGAAATCATAGCATTCTTTGAAATATGTTGTCACAGGTAATGCACATGTCAAATATGAAAGCCTCAATCAAAAGTTATAGCGAAATTAAGAATTTTGAAAAGTAGATCAAACTTCAAGGTCAAGGTCACAAGATCGAAAATCATAGTGTATTTAGAAAGGTCTTGACACAGGTTTAAAATGAAAGTCCTACCTCTTCTCATTCAAAATTCATTACCAAAGTTACAGTTTTTCAAAGAATGTTAAACTTCAAGGTCACGAGGTAAAAAATCATAGCATTTTTAGGAAGGTCTTTTCAAAGGTCATTCACATTTTAATATGGAAGCCCTATCTCTTCTCATTCAAGGATTTGGCAAATTCAAAGTAATGTTTAGTTTTTAAAAAGTAAGTCAAATTAGAAGGTCAAGGTTGCGGCGTCAAAATCCATAGTGTATTTATCACTTATATTAGCCTTGTCACAGGTAATATATATGTGTAATATGAAAATCCTATCTCTTCTCATTCAAAAAATATAATTAAGGTTAAAGTTTTTTGAAAAGTATGCCAAAATTCAAGGTCAAGGTCACGAGGTCAAAAATCATTCTGTATGAAGGAAGGTCTTGTCACAGGTAATACACATCTTTCATATGAAAGTCCTATCTCTTCTCATTCAAATGTTATGGCCAATTCAAAGTAATGGGATTAAAAAAAAAAAAAAAGACAGGTCAAACTTCAATGTCAAGGTCACGGGGTAAAAAATCATAGTGTATTTTAAAAGGTCTTGTCACAGATTTTAAACAAGTGTAATATAAAAGTCCTATCTCTTCTCATTCAAAAGATATTATCAAGGTTAAAATTTTTGTGACGGACGGACAGACTGGCAGACGAATATATTCTTAAGAATCGGATTTTTTTTTCAAAAACTTCATATGAGAAAAGAAATACACTTGTTATGGCCGGGCCTTCAATTGGACGTTCAGATATATCAAGAAAGTTTCATAGCAATAAAATTGAAGACTGGAGGTTCAAATGCGTATTTTTGGGCATGGAATTAAACTTGTCCTAGTTCAGTGTTCATAAACTATGTAAGCTATAGACGTTTAGCCTGCTTTTACACAAGAGATACAAAATCGGTGCTCCATTCCCAGTTTTTGATAATCGAATTCCATGTGAATGAATTTTAAACCCTTTCCATTGTCGGTAAGATTTCAATTACTTCTTTATTTCTCCGAGACAGCCTTGCACCCATACTAAGGACATAAAGATAATGTGTACATAAACACATGTCGAAGTGTCATTATTCAATTTAATAACATTTTTTGATCCACCGGTATTGGGGCAGCCTTGAACTTTCACGACAACAATAAAGTCCAACTGAAGTTCCATTCTCTTTACAGAGTTCAGTGTGTAGCAGGAATGCCACAACTTTGGATAGGGAATTGATGCATACGAACCAATGATCTGAAACTACAGTATTTTACATTACCCGTAATAGAAGATTTGGGGTGTAGATTTTGTCCCTTTCGTTCGTCTGACTGTCTGTTTTTCTGTAAAAAATTAACCTTGCCCATAACTTTTGCATGGTTGGGGTTATGGATTTCATATTCATAGTCCTTGTGACAAGACCTTTCTTTGGGTACAACCGAAAACCTCTTGGTCTTGACCTTCGAGTTTGACCAACATTTACCATAAGACCTCAAACCTTTTATCTTGGTTATAACTTTTGAAAAGTTAGTGCTTTTACACTTCAGATGTGTATTCCTTGAGACAAAACCTTTCTTTGGGTAACACCAAATTTGACCTTTTGACCTTCAATTTTGGAGATTGACCCACTATTACACAAAAATTTTAACTTTTACTTTGGCCATAACTTTTGAACGGCAGATGCTAGGACTTTTATATTTCATATGTATCTCTGTGGTAAGACCTTTCATCGGATACAAACAACTTTGACCTTTTGACCTTGATCTTGGAGATTTCCGTACTTAGGAAAAAAATTTCACCTGGCCATAACTTGTGAACGGTAAGGGCTAGGGCTTTCATACTTCACATATTTAATTCATGTGACAAGACCTATCATTGGATATCAAGAAGTTTGACCCTTTGACCTTGATCTTGAAATTTGACCTACTTTTTAAAAACTTTAACCTTGGCAGTAACTTTTGATGGCAAGGGCTAGGGCTTTCACATGTTATACTTGTGACAAGACCTTTCTAGAGAAACCAACAACTTAGACCCGTTGACCTTGGAGTTTGACCTATCTTTCATAAACTTATCCTTGGCCATAACTTTTGAACAGGTGGAGCTAGGGCTTTTTTATTTCACAATCGTATTTCTTGTGAGAATACCCTATTTTGTTTGGGTACAACATATTTAATTTGCATTTAAGAAAAGTTTAAATCTCTGCTATGTTTCCATACGGGGGCATCAGTGTTTCACAAACACATCTTGTTCCTTATAACTTTAGATTGAGGAGAGATAGGGCTTTCATATTGTTCAACATATGCAATGCAACACCACAAATCTTTGAATTTGCTTGTTTTAGTTTGAAAACGGAAGAAAGATAACTGTTATTGAAAATTTTTTTAAAACCAATATGATATTTTTTGACTTAATATTTTTAAATCATTTTTTCTAGACAGTATTTCTTCTTTAAAAGTTAATTGGTATGGCACTAAAATAATTTTGTATATCTGATATATAATTTTATGCTGTGATAATAAAATTGTTGCTCTATCCTTTCACTGCACCATATTTCTATCCATATTTCTATCATGATAAAACAAATCTCTTTGCACTATTACTTTTTATAAATAAGTTTCCTCTAGAGTTATTGAATAATTTGAAAAAAAAAATACATGCATTGCTGTAAGCAGAATGCTGATACACACAATTGCCTCACTTGAAAAGTAGCCGACAACGAACAATCACGCAGACAAGAACACAGGTAAAATAAATGTTTTACACATGTATAAGTGAACTGAAAATTGTGTAAAAGTTGTTTGTCCTTTAAAATACATATTGACATATATCCACAGACAGGAATGGGGGTGGTGTGTGTGTGTGTGTGAATGGCGAGGTATTAAAGGACCATGGAGGTCCCTAACAGGTCAAGGACAGTGCCATATTTGGAGACTGGGATTATATACGATCATATGTAGTCATTGGACTTAATTACCACGTAGCTGAAAAACATGATGATGGATATATATTTTTCCATGCTGTCAAAGACAAATCATATCTTACTGTAAAGGAGTAACTGCTTTTTGGTGGTTGGGGTGGTGTGGGGTCTTTCACTTACCTTCTGTGGCAAGTAAGAATTTAATATCTTTATTCCACATGCCTACAGATGCCTCATGTACAATCAAATTGTTTTATACTGGTGGGATACAATTTGTACATTGTACTTGTTACCGTGGAATTTGCAAAAATAACACATTTTCACAGTTTTCTCCCTTTGTTTGCATAGAAAGTGGTACATATTTTCTATAATTTTACCATTATTTTGATTACACCATTTTCTAATTCTACAAGGAATAAAAGTCAAACTTTGGCTAAATTTAGAGTTTCTGTTAAGAAATAATTATATCAAAAAATAAGTAAAATTGTCAACTCATTTATTTATCAGAACATTATACTCATACATGTGTAAAAATAAATTGGTGAACAGTATAAAATACTACTCCAAACCTTGAACAATAATTTAAAACATTAACACTCATCTTCTAATAGCACATATTGCTTTAACGTACTGGGCAAAGGGAGGTAATCCACTTTGATCAACACCTTCCCTTTCAGTTCTGTCCTTAATGCATTTCTACACATGAATTTCAGTGTCTGAATTCTGTGGGACAGCCTCCTTAACATCTTCACAAGTTGTTGGTAATTGTCATCGTCTTTAGGAATTATGGGTAAAAGTTTATGTACTGCTGTAAGGGAGAGAACTGGCTCGAATTCGTTCAGAATTTGAAGATGGTAAGAGTCACTGTACAGATTTAAGACATGTTTTACGAATGTTTTGTGCTGGTTGCTTTTAGGATTGAAATTGGAGCCAGCCTTGACTAGAACACTGATGAGTGGAGTTATCTGCTGGGCTTTAGGGTTCTTATGTCTTGGCTTCAGGGCTGATGATAATTCATGACACAGTGCCATCTTTCCTGTTGATATTTTTTGACATATGAATTATAAGAAATTGAGGTAAATGGATTATACAGTTGACCACTGCCTATCTCATATATCTTATAGATATATTATAAAAAAAATTATAAACCACACTTCAACAAATGTTATATTTAGGAAAGGCTCATTTTACACTAAATAAATGCTCTGGTACTGTAGTGAACATCCCTTTAAACAACATTTCTACAAGTTTGATTTCATTATACCCCCCGCTTGAAAAGCGGGAGGGTATATAGTGATCGGGATTTCCGTCCGTCCGTCCGTCTGTCCGTCCGTCCGTCTGTACGTCCGTCCGTCCGTCTGTTTTTTACCACAAAACAGGAATTTTATGCAACCCTTTAATTTTGGCATTGTAAATGATGGCCCTCAATGCTAAAATAAGATGTTTCTTAGAATAATCTAAACACAGTTATCCCTAAAATTACTATCAATCAATTACATAATGTCATCTTTAAAGGTAAATTTTCTAAATTTACACCTACATGTAGTTACTTAGGAATGGTCTTGCTCCCAAATTCTTTTTGTTTGTGAAATTAAGTAGAAAATGTAAAATTTAGCATCAGAAGCATGTCCAGTAGTGTGTATTACTGGAAGAATTTTATTGGCGAAAGTGGGTACCCTAAATAAAGAATTCCATACCTTTAATATTTTTTACACCTCAAATTATTTGTAAGTGATCTGAAGGCCTGTGGTATCTCCTAGCTTACCTGTTTTATCAGGAACTGTGGCTGACAGTCCAGCATACAACAGCTTGTAGGCAATTTCTACTTTTGCTGCCATCTTTTGTCTTGACAAGCACAAGCAATGCAGAGCTGAAACAATAAATTAATACTTCCTAAAAGTGATCAGTGTAATTTTGTGACTTTCAAGTGACCTCTATCATATATAATCAGAACTCATTTTGTAACAGGATTGGCTACAGCTTTTAGATTATGAAGGATTGTAAAATGCTGAGAGCCAATTAACTAATATTAGTTTGGGTCATGAGGAGGATCTTGTCCTCTGTCTTGTCCTTTATGTGTACATGCTTAACTCAGTTATCTAACCTACTACTGTAATACCTGTGTGACCGTCCTGATCCTGGTAAAAGATGTTGGCATTTCTGTCCAGTAAACAGTGGACTATGGCCACAGCTTCCTCACAGGCAGACGAACAAACATGCATCAGAGATGTTCTGCCTGATTATTATGATGAAAAAATATATATTATTCATAATTATTAATTGAATTGCAAATACAATTGTACAGAACAACACAGACTGAAGTGCCAGATATGAACACATTTACTTTGTTATATGAACATAATTTGATATAAATTATAACCATTGCCATGTAGTGGTACATGTATTACACTGTACTACTATACACTATACTGATGTCTATAACACCTTCTATGAAAGAATCACCTGCATTGTCGTCAAGGTTCACAGATGCCCCTGCTTCTAGTAAAACTTTCACCATTTCCAAACTTCTCTCGGCAGCAATGTGAAGAGGGGTCTGTCCAAACCTGTCAGCAGCATCAAGGGGCATATCCAGGTACACTAGTGTCCTCAGCATTTCAATGCAAGCTAGAAAAATCAACAACCAAACATCTGGTAGAAATATACATAGCATACAAAGTGACTCTATATAATTACTTCTAGTCATTAATGTGTATTATTCATATGGAGGAAAAGCCATACATTTTGATTGTGCATTAATGATTTTAATGCTTAAAACTGAGTCTGACCTTTACTATACCCCATTGAAGCCACAATATGCAGTAGTGTGTCTCCAGAGTCGGTTCTGAAGTTCGGACTTTCTCCTCGGTTGATAATTGACTTGAGCTTATCCACATTTTTGGCCCTGACACATTCCAGAATTTGATATTGTGATGACGATATCTTACATCGAAGATTAAACTCTCTATCTCTCTGTACTTCCTGTAAATTAAAATCAGACCTTTTACCATGTTTACATTATTTCTGTTAAAGGTAAAATTTCTATTTGAGAAAAGATTCATTATTCTTTTCATTTTATTGTGCTGATACACATAGGTTTCCTAATATTGTAACAAACTCAAATAAAATTTTGAATCTGTTTAATGGCATTCTTAATTTAAAAGATATATGTATATTTCTTTGACATTTCGTTCTTTTTGATTGCTGAACGAAAAGAACTGGTAAAATAGCTTGTCTTATTATTAAAGACTGACTATTTATTATCATCATATGCATATTTCAACGGAATGGTGAGTTGTTTTCTGTTTACATGTTAACCAGTTTACCAGTGTTTAACATCAGGTTTGAATCATTAAAATACGTGTAAGTTAGATCAATTCTCGATTCCAAACAATTTGGATGCTTATTTGAAACATTTACCTTGATTTCTTCGCGAAGATCTCTTAGGTTTGCCATAACCTGGCATATCTATACGTCCAAATCCTGTTTATTGACAAGTCAAATGTCAATTAACATGTGCTTCCTCTAAATTCGTCTGCGTTGAACTAATGCTTGAAGTCTAAATTGATTCTGGTTATAGAGACAAACGCTTTAACCACCAAGATAATTGGTTTCATTTTCATTTACGTCGAAGCTGTTTTTGGTTACAGACTAACAAGAAGCACAAAAAGCAGCATCCATAAAGTTGGCTTTACAGGTAGGGAATAATAAAATCATAAGCCACAATTAACTGGATTTTATTGACACATAGCTACTAATTCGTCGCAGGTAATAATCTGATAATCATAATAAACAAGAATATTATGAATGAACATGATAAATGAATATTATGATAGTATGAACATCAGATAATGATTAAAACTGAACGACTATTTTATATAAGAATGCGGTCATATGGATTTAAATATATAGATCTGAGAGGATATTTTTATAATAGTTATATGGTAATGTGGTAGTCAAGTTGAAAATTATAAACAATGATTTCATAACTTGGTTACAAAAGTATTTCAAAATTACAGTAGCTGTTTACTTTGCTCTGATGGGCTGATCAAACAGCATGTTATATGTGTCTTTCTCCAATTAATTAATTTCGTTAATTTGACCCTGTGTAAAACATGAATTTGTTATGTTGAAGAGGTGTTTGAGTTTTCTTTTTTCAAAATATTATATACCCAACTGTGTATCATTCAATTTTACTGTAGTCAGTGTAGATTTAACGGAATCATGGATATTGTGATCCCATGGCTCCAGATCACCACCTTGTGGTTTTCTGAATCTGTATCACCACTCTCTGAAACTGATGACGAAGTACACAATTAAAATATGCCATTCATTGTCTTGCGCATCAAAAAAGTTCCTTGACATTATGCTTTATATGCTTGGTATCTTGCGCATCAAAAAAAATCCTTGACATTATGCTTTATATGCTGGGTATACATGTATATTATATATTTGATCTTTAATTTTTTTTCCCTATATTTTGCTAGTTGTGAGGGGGTATATAATAATTTATCATTATAACAGTAACTAATTCATCCCAAGAGCCATATCAGGTCTTTTTGACTGTTGCATCTCGTTAGATCTGATGATCTGCTCCTGTCTGATGATCACTGTAATTATATAGGCAAAAGAATAAACAAGCAGATAAAAGAATTATGCTGGATTGTTGTGATTATAACCTTTATGACTATTTTGTTGATCCCTATTCATCCTTTTCCTCTTGTTTTCAAGTAACATACATTTTTTTGCATATAATAGTGAGTGCAGCGAGTCTCTCAAAGCAATGCACCTTAGTGTGAGCTCTTTAAGCAATATGCCGTGGCAAAGAGAAGAATCAGACTTTGCACATTGATCAAAACAATTTTTTTTCCTTGCAGTTACCTGTGGTCCCATAATCCTTTGTGAAATATGTCTTGATCGCCACAAACAATATTCCTGCGGTAAAAGACATTCAAAAGACACTCGAAAGAAAAAAATACACTTGCCTCAAATTTTAATGAATTTAAAGCAGATGAATTGTAGATTTAATTTTTAGCTCACCTGAGCCGAAGGCTCAAGTGAGCTTTTCTGATCACATTTTGTCCGTCTGTCCGTCTGTCCGTCTGTCTGTCTGTCTGTCTGTAAACTTTTCACATTTTCGACTTCTTCTCAAGAACCACTGGGCCAATTTCAACCAAACTTGCCATAAAGCATCCTTGGGTGAAGGGGAATTTAAATTGTTAAAATGAAGGGACATATCCCCTCGCAAGGGGAGATAATCAAGAAAAGACAAAAATAGGGTGGGGTCATTAAAAAATCTTCTTCTCAAGAACCACTGGGCCAGAAAAGCTGAAACTTATGTGGAAGCATCCTGGTATAGTGTAGATTCTAAATTGTTAAAATCATGACCCCCAGGGGAAGGGCGGAGCCACAATGGGGTATTAAAGTTTTACATAGAAATATAT
>PRKT01000339.1:444305-491218 GCA_003671525.1 Saccostrea glomerata
CCCCCCCCCCCCCCCACTTTCAATTTGCTTCCGACGCCAATGATATCAATGTTTCCTACTAGAAAATTTATGAAAATATCCTACCATTTTATAGCCCTATACATGTAGTTCTTAATAACAGTACTGGAAATAGGAGTTATCCATAGATTTTAAAAGTTTTGTGCCTTCATGGTTTAATTATTCAGAAGGCAAACTTGAGTATTGATACTTCAATAAGGTTCTTAAAATTTTCACTGGTTACTCTGAGATTGAGAAATGAATCAATATTACAACTAACTTAGAAATGGATACAGAATATTATTACATGAAAATGCACCATAGTTGTCATACACACCATAACATCTGAGTGGCCAGTGATAACTCGATTATTGGGTGATAATTTTATATCAATTGAAATAGCATGTAAAAAGTATGCTTTCTAGCCCACCTGATGATGGCTGATCACAGTTTTTTGGGGGTGGGATGTGGGTGGTTAGTGGAATCACCCTGCCTACATTTATCTGTCAAACATCTTTACAAATTTTTTCCAGAGATGATCTCTGAACATGCTGAAAATAACTTATTTTTTTCCAATTTTGTAGAAATTACTTAGTCAATAATTAATACATGTATCATGATTAATTAATACATGTATTAATTTATTGATGTTAAAGAACAGTTAGAGTCCAAGGAATTAATTAATTGACAACCGTGGGATCCGCTCTCATATTTTTAAAACTATAAACTTACAGGGTAGGAGAATAGAGAAATCTTGGACTCCTACAAATTCAATTGAGTGGGGGAAATTCTGGCAAGTTTGATTTTATATTAAAACTTTCATAGGAAAATATTCAAACAAACAATCTGGTTAACGGAGGTTTAAATCTTATTAGCTCACCTCAACGAAGTTGGGGGAGCTTATGTAATACCGTCGGTGTCAGTGTCAGTGTTGGCGTTGGCGTCGGCGTCCCGGGTTAAGGTTAAGTTTTTTGGAGCAGTTTTCTTTTTAAGTACTTCTACGTTCTATATTGATTAGTCATGCATGGAAGATGCTTCTAGAGTGTTTCATTGTACCAGTCAAAGTTTCAGATGCTGCAATTTCAGCAAATTAAGGAATGACCAGGTTAATGTTTTTGGTGCAGTTTTTGGTGTAGGTCTCATTTCCAAGGAACTATAAGCCCTATGTTGACCAAACTTGCACAGATGATACACCTAAGATGCACATTACCAGGCTTGCTTCAGATGCTGAATCTGACCTACATTTTCCGGTTGAGTGAACAGGTTAATGTTTTTGGTGCAGGTTTCATTTCCAAGTAACTATAATTTCTATGTTGACCAAGCTTGCATGGATGTTACATCTAAGGATGTACACTACCAAACTTGCTTCGGATGCTGAATCTGACCTACATTTTCTGGTTGATTGAACAGGTTAATGTTTTTGGTGCAGGTTTCATTTCCAAGTAACTATAATTCCTATGTTGACCAAGCTTGCATGGATGATTCATCGAAGGATGCACATTACCAGGCTTGCTTCAGATGCTGAATCTGACCTACATTTTTTGGATGAGTGAACATGTTAAAGTTTTTGATGCAGGATTCATTTCCAAGTAACTATAATGAGCTCTTTAATGACCAAATTTGCAAGGATGATACATCTTAGGATGCATTACTGCCATACTTGCTTCGAATGCTGAATCTGACCTACATTTTTTGGATGAGTGAACATGTTAAAGTTTTTGATGCAGGATTCATTTCCAAGTAACTATGAGCTCTTTAATGACCAAATTTGCATGGATGATACATCTAAGGTTGCATTCTACCAGTCTGGCTTTGGATGCTGAATTTGACCTACATTTTTTTTGGGGGGGGGGGGGATGAGTGAAGACTGGTTAAATTTTTATGGAAGTTTCATTTCTAAGTAACTATTAGTCATATGTTGTGCAAACTCGCATAGATGATACATCTTAGGATGCACACTAATGGATTTGCTTCAGATGCTGAATTCAACATACATTTTCCAGATAATGGACCAGGTAAAAGTTATGGGTGCAGTAATCTGCAGTTCTATTACCAAGAAACTATAAGGCTTATATAAACCAAACTTGCCCAAATGATGCATCAAGGGATGAAAACTCTCAAACTTGCTTCAGATGCTGGATTTTAATCATATTTTAGTGTTGAAGAACTAGTTTGAAGTTTTTATATAGGTCTATTCCAAAGTATCAGATCAAAAATGCATAAATTTTGCATTTTTGAATGTACACTTTTTGTTGGTTAATTGTGTGACTTTGCCTTACTTAAAGACAACATTCGTTGAGGTGAGCTCTGTAATCTCTGATTACCTATGTTTTTCCATAATATGAAGTAACAGTACAATACATACACTGTACTCTCTATGGTTATAGGTTGATTTTTTTTCAGTGAATGTGACTCAGTCTACAGAATTTTGAATAATTTACATGATTAAAAGTTACACTATGCATGTACAATACTGACTATAATAAAATATTTATTATCCATTTGTGTTTCAAAGTTTACCATGAATGTATATATACATATGCAAAACTGTTTATTTACACAAGTTCAAAGTCTACCTGATAATCAATTAATATATTGTAAAATTATTATTGATTGTTATATGCATTAATTCTGTTAAAAAAAAATTACTCCTCTTCACCACTCAATCTAATTAGAATTAGATGTTATATCCGCTCGCATACTCGCTACACTAACATCTGATGACATTCCATAGAGGGTCACATCAGATGTCTAATTTGGAACAGCTCTGAGACTTATTCACTTTAACAATATACAATGATTTTGCAGGCTACAATTTGATTGGTTGATAGAATTTGACCTCTGACGTGACCCTTAATGGGAAGATGTTAGTGTAGCTAGTAATGCTAGCAGATTTAACATCTAATTTTAATTTGATTGGTTCACCACGTTACCTTAGTTTTATAAAAATTTATCCTCCTTTCAACTTTATCAGGGGACATAACAATAATACTAAAGAGCCAGCTCTTATTTCATTCACTCAGCATTTAATTTCATTCATGTCAACATAGGATTGGACATTATTTTAATATAAATGTTAGGTGCATGTATATGTACAAGTTTTTTTTTTCCATCTTTATGTAATTACAAAGTTACATTGAACTCTCCCCAACGATATTGACTGTTATAATGGACCTTAATCGTACCACACACATGTATTTCCAGCTTTGTACAAATGAAGTCATATAATGAACAGACAATTGCAGGCAATTACTAAGACAATTTGGGGGAAAAATCATTAGTTTAAGAGAGAGGGGAAACTGTGTGTGCGGTATTACTTTCTCGGCTTATATGGCTCATATCCTTTGCAGAAATTATATTGGATTTTTGGAGTAGACATTGGATTTCGTTAATTGATTCAGGGGTAATTATGTTCTTCATTTTATGCTGCATTATTGATTTGGGTATTAATTAAACTCTTATCACAATTTACATCTTTGGTTGAAAATGGTAGCATTTAAATGTAGAAATAAGTGAGTACATTTAAAGCAAATTATGCTGAAGATTTTTCATGATAAGATGTACTTTGAAATTAAGTTGAGGAGTTTTTCAGAAGTGTTTGTTTTAATTAGGCCCTTAATTTATATACATGTATGATATGTTTATTTTACCACATACATGTTGGGCAGTATTTATGTTCCAGTAAGATTCTAAGCAAATAAGCAAGCCTGCATAAATTAAGTTTTTTGGTTGTTCTCTGTATTATGCAGTCCTTAGATCAGAATTAATTTGTCTGCTTTGTTCTGCATGTCTGCTAACATTATGGTTGACAATAATTTCCCTAAACATCAGTTTGCATGTTCAAACACCATCAGCTTACCCTCTCCATTTGAATGCTGTGGGGTAACAGTGGAAAGTGCTAAATTACAGTAGATGTGGTTAAAGTCCCATCACACGCGTGAACGTCAATTAAGTACTTCATATGATGTATATGTCACTACAAGCTAGGGTGGAAAAGGATGAAGAAATTCTTGAGAAAATTATAAGAATATAATATATGTAAGGTGTGTTTATTATTTATTAAGAAACCCCTGCATCGTTAGAAGTTTCATTCTTTACTGACCATTAAAGCATTTCTTAGCATCAAATATATTTTTTTTGGCAGTACAGAGTTCAAAATTCTGTATGTAGGATTAAAAATTCAGTTGATTGCTCAAAACCTATGAGATGCATGGTCTTTGATTGAAAGCATTTTTAGAGGAAAACTATGAGATGAAATGTATTAAGGGGTTTTTATGAGTGTTTTGCAAATAAACTATAAATTTCTCAAGCATTGTAATCAAAGGATTTTATTCAGCTATCTCTAACGGCTCAATCACTGCAGGTATTTGAAGTAATAATAAGGCATCCCAAGGACATGTCAGATTTTACTATATTTTAAGATCAGTCTGTTTACCTCCGTAGTGAAATTGGTACATCAAATTCATTGAAGTACAAGGGCATGCATGTAGCTTTTTAAGGATTATATATTTCCTAGAATAGAAATTAAGGAGCTACCACCAACTTTTTGTACAGTGCAGTATTGACTGAATCATTTAAGGATTTATCCACTCACTTGTAAAATCTTGCTTTCATGCTTCTTTTTTGTGCTTTGATTTTTGAAAAAGATCTAATTTATAGTGTTAATGCAACAAATTTCAGCATCCCATCTTAAGGCAAATTTTGAATCAGAAATGATGTCGACCATTTAACATCTAGCTGACAGTTTAACTTAGCAATTTTATCAAGGATTGATTGTCACTTATCCCAATGAAAGTTATCTCTCTTACCAGAGGGTCAATGCACCTTAATCATTTTTAGTATAAACTTGTTGACCTCATAAAATGTCATTGCCCGAACTTATAATCACCATCAGTCAAATTTTAATTTGAATAAAAATGAAAATCACACACCATTCTAAATATAAACATGTTTTAATTGGTTTGCACAAAAGTTTGCATGTTCACATACTGATGCAAAGCGAGACTTAAATACTAGTAGCAACAGAGTTTCTTTGTTAAGAATAATTGCACTAACATGCAGAGCTCTTATTAGGATAAATATGGTATTTAAAAATGGTTAATTATTGAGGGAAATATGGTATTGATATTGTAGTCATCTATCAATAATGAGCATTTTGTTACCTGTAAATTTTATGTTTGGTTTCAATATTAGTGTTTGAAGTGTTAGGTTGCTCATACAACACATTGCCCTAGTACTGTTCAATATCGATAATAAAACAGACAGCATGCAATTAAAGTATCAGGAAAATAATTATGCATGTTTACTTTATCAGTCTCATAATATAGAACATTATATATCAGTGACCCTTAGACCCTTATCATACCTGGAATTACAAATTAGAAATCCATGTTCTTTTTAAAGAGGAAAAAAATTAATTTTTCTTAGATTTTAATTGTACAGTGTATCTAAGTTCAGAACCTCAATGCTATATTGGCTGTTGCATTCTGAAGTACGTACATGTAAAACGTGTAATTGTTTTCTCAATATTGAATACTCCCCAGAGTCAGATCCATGAATCAAATTGATTTAAGTCACCCTGTCATGCAATAGTAAGTATGTACATGTATAGCCGGCTACTACTTAACACCATTGCCATTTAAATCTAATTGATAGTGTCTCAATATTTCTATGGCTTTATAGCCGTCATCAATAGATTAAATCTGCAAGTGTTTGTATGTATAAACTCAGCAGTATGTTATTTTAGCAAATTTTACATTTCAAAAGCCAATTGGGTTTTCAATTGGGAAAGTGGTAAAAACTCGCGAAGAGAATTCCTTCTGGATCAATAAAACTTGGAATGGAAAAAATGATCCTGATATGTTGGGTTTTTCCTGATTCCAAAGAAGGTTACGAGGCATTTAAATAATTGAATGCCATTAATAAGTGCTCTTCCTATCTACTAGTGAGACTGTGTATATATATCTGTGAACATCTGCCCGATTTAAATCTTTGAATTCTTATGCAGGGGGTCTGTTTTGGTTACAAGCAAACCTCGGAAGTCAAATTTGGAAATTATTGGATATTGTGCAATGGAGACAGCACAGAATCATAGAAGAGGAATTGGTGGTTGTATTTGAAGTTTATGTTCATTTTCGCAATTGATAGGGATTCTATCTTTGGTAAGGTTATGTAAGTTTCATTATGTTGCCTATCTTTTTTACCCTAAAAGGGAAAAGTAGTATAATTATATGATTTTCATGATCGAAATGCCGACTTGTTCATTTATCACATGAGCACTAGCAATAGTTCATATTTGGTTATTATAAGTGACCAGACTTTGTGCCCTTTCCTATTGATTTAATAAGGAAACTGTCGAAATGTGCTGGCTTTTGCTTCTGTAAGTCCACCATAGATTAACACAACAGTGGTCTTTTGTGTGTCTCCAGTTCATAATTCTAGTCTCCGAGAATCACCCTTGTAATAATGGTGATAATATGGTGATCGATTGTTGTACCATCGCCCATCAGACAGGAGTTTGAAAATAATACAATTAGATCATCTCGGGGATTTAAGCGATGTGACCAGGGGAATGTTTTAATGTGATTGTGTAATTAAATACCGCCGAGTTTAATGTTGGAGACAGTGGAAACATGTTTGTTCCAGATCATGGATCAGTGAAATCTTATGTTTGATAGGAAACAAAATAGTCATATTGTCTGATTTTTGGGTGAGCTTTGTTAAAAAAGACTATAGTCATTCATCTTTTTCACTTCTCTCGGGAAAATGAGTCAGTGTCTTGCATAGTAGACAGTGTACTTAGGATATTAAGCATCCTCCTTATCCCATGTTATCGACTGCTGTGTCATTATAGAGTAGAAAAGAATCCTTAGGCCTTGTTATTATAGAAAGAATAACACTTCTTTGTAATTTCATCCCACAAATCCAAAATCAGGATAATTTTGAACCTTTTCATCTATATGATGATTTTCTCTGCTTTTCCAATTACTAGTTGGATTCATTTATAGAAATAACTGTTATTTTTAAATGAATGAATTATTTATTAGAGTGTTCAAAGGAATGCAAATGTTACCTGCTTTATAACATCATTATTAATTAAAATAAATCTAAAGATGGACCCGTATTTATTTGCAACTAGCATTGTAGTTCAGACATTTGTCTGCTGATAAAGGAAATCCAAAGATTGTAAAGCCAATAGAATAGCATTTTATCATTATATAGATATAAGATCGATATTGATATGGAAAAATGAATTCCAACACTGAATGCCAAAATGATTTTTTTTAAAAATTTAAATAATACATATTTAATTCAACTTCCTCCATAAGAGAATTCACAGTCTGTCTTTACTGTAATTGTCAGTCTACAACAACCTATTTTTCATACTCAATTTTTTTTTTTTTTCAGTTTGTGTGGTATTTGCATAAGCATCAAGAGATCAAAATGCTAATTATCAGAACCCTGTCTCTCAAATTTTAAAAGACACAAAACATATTACATAGTATTTTTGTAAAGTAGGTGAAAGATGAAGATGACTATAACATATAATGCTGGAATTATTCTTTGTCTTATGACAAACAGGGAACGTGCTACATGTAGATCGGAAAGACTTATTTCTTAAATAGAAATATAATATTTTGATGAGTGGAATTTATGCAAAGTTGAAGGATTAAGAGGTCAGTAAGTACAATATGTGCAAAAATATCATATGTACCCTACCCCCCACTGTTCTTAATCAAGATATGCAATTAACAGATGGACAGACAAACAAACAGACACAGAGTAGAGTGATCCCAAAGTGTTGGTCTGCTCTCCAGGCAACTCAAAAATATGATTAAGCACCGGTGCCAGGAAAGGTTTTCAATATGCTATAATCCATGAAGCATATGACTACTAAAATAAGATTTTTCTGATGAGTTATCTGTTTTTAAGGTCTCTACAATTTAGAGTGATTACAGTCAACCCTTGTTATGTTGGACTCAATGGGACCCCCCCCCCCCTTAAAAAAGAAGTCAGTCTATTCAAGGACTTGAGATAGTGACAATAAATTACTTAATGAATAAGCTTTAAGTTTGGAACTTTTTAATCACATTGACATATCACTAAGTATTCAAGATATCACCAAATAACAAAAATACCAAAGTTTAACTGTACAAAATTTGAATTTTTTAACCCATTCTAATTTACTTGAACATTATAAGCATGCAAAGACTGTTTCAGGATACTGGTAACTTACATACTTCTCTATATTTGCTTGGTTTCAGAGTAACTGAAGCAACTGTAATCTTGGTTTTTTTTCCATCAAAGGTTTGATTTTGTCTCATTTTTATAACAAATTTGACACAAAACACCAGTTGATGTCCGTGCACAATAGATAGTTTCCTCATACACAGAAATTTTCAATGAAATCCATGACTTTTTGGCTTTGATAAGATACTGTACACCTTTGAGACTTGTTTTAATTATAGAGTGTTAATTTGCAGACAGCTTATACATGTTATATGAACATGGTCATAATGTTGTGAGATGCAACTTTTCCTAATGTGTGTCTCAATATATCTACCCATGAATGTATGTAATATATACTGACTAATATAAGTAGGATTGTGTTGTTGGTGTTGATAACTACAATTTATAAACTGAAGAGTATAATGTTTGTAATAACAATGTTTCTATTATAGTTTTGTGAATGAAAACGTAATTGATTTTATAAATATTTGATATAGTGCCCGTTATTGTTGAGCTCACAGTATATGAAGTAATATTGAATCCATGATATTTTATATTGAAAATCATAGATAATTTGAATTGCCCAATATTATCTTTTCTTCAATAAGATAGTTATTAAATTTGTATTAAATAATAAATCCACATGTATGATATAAATGTATAAAATTGCTAATTATAGCCCCATCTCCCTCCCACACACCCCCAATCTGGTCGCCCCCTACTCACCTCCCACTCTCCTCCCACCCACCCCCTACTGCAGCTGTTGTTATTAGATTTTATGGATGCAGCATTATTTTAATACTTATTTGGGTAGGCTTTATTTATGTCTTGTAATATAAATAAGTTGATATTAAAAGGAAACTGGGAACAATAACGTACTTTTTCTTTCAGCAGTTTGGATTTATGATGCTATGTTAGAAGATGTAACCCTCTCTGATTTTGTTATCCTCCTCTCTCAATTCATTTATATATAGACCTGTTCACTATAACCATGTTCTAATGTACTACAATGCATGTATCTTCGGCAGACTTCACATGTCATACAGTGAATTCAAGACAATTAACACATGCAGTTTCCCTGCCTGCCTGATCAGACCGTTGATGTCTGAAAACAAACATTAAGTTTTTCTTGTTGTATTGACAAAATGAAACATAAGATAGAGGAAGGCTAGGGTTCTAATGGATAAGTCTAGTCAGGGAAAAGTCAAAGGTTCAGATCCTAATAGCAGTCCTTTGTTATGTATTTGTGTTTTCTGAAAAAGAGTCATCTCAGTCTGTTATTATTCTGCTTGACTAAATGGAAATATCATCTAAAATGGGAAAAAGGAATTGGAAAGAGGGGAGGGGGTGATATGAAGTAATCGGTGGTCCTTTTCACAAAAAATCTGACAATAAGATGTTCCCCCATTCTACAACAAATATCTATAAAGCTGCAAAAATCTTATTTGTCTATTATGTTTTATTAGTATTTGATGATAACATTGTAAATATATAATTATTATTTTGAAAAAAATATCTCTATACTAGTAAGTTCTAAATTACAGAGTGGAGAGAAAGTTTTAGTCTATTAGATTGTAAGATTTTTTGTGAAAAGGGCCACACTGGTGTCTGAAAACTGTGGAGTAGCGATAAGTGATAGTCCTTTTCAGGATTTATAATCTGATTAATTATATAATTATGAGATATTTGATTTGCTAGGCTATACATAAAGATCTTAGGATGTCACCATAAGAGTTCATGTCAGAGTGAACTTTTGGGATCATATGATTGAATCTAAGAATCTAATTTTCAATAATTTAGATGACATCCTAAAAGTCCTTTTTATGGCTCACTTTCCGACAGTGTCTGACTTGTACTATAGATTGTATTCCATAAAATGATACTGCTTTCTTACCCCCACTAAATCTCTCTCTATATAAAATTATGGTTTATTAAATCTTTCTCAATAAAATGCAGAATATTTTTTGGACTATATCATGATTTTTCTAAAACTGCAGAGCTTATTTTATAGTCAGACAAAAATGCTAAAGGTCATCTTTAAATATGATTGTACCAGTTACAATGGTTAGGGAATGCCTGCAGAGAATGATTTTAGTGTTATTGCATGGAGCAAAATATAATTATGAAGAAGGAGTTTTGATATATCTATTCAGCTTATAACATAGACAATAATCTGTGTTTGGCAAAGAAATATTAGATTATGTGAAGTTATTCTTGTGTTGCTCGTCTGAGTAACGACGGAATCGATAGGAAAGGGAAGCATTTGAGTGGAATCTCTGTTATAAATATTGCACAGTGCCATGTTCTTTATGCTTATTGTGACACGGCTTAACCATAATAAAGAAAATTCTACCATAAAAATGGCACAATCCTTCTTACTAGATAATTATCAGATTTGCAGTGTTTTGTGCCTGTTGAGTAATATAGAGTAAGTTAAAATTTTGTGCATACATGTACTACGTATATTTCAGCAAGTTGTATACTGTAGACGTACTTTTTTCCACAGGGTCATAATTTCGCGGAATCTCTAATTTTTTTCAATCCACTGATAGATAATTACGTGGGTTAATCTTATGACTCTCTTTATATATATGCATTATATTTGTAAATATTTACATTTGCAAATGTTTTCCTTTATATAACACTACTAAAGGCAAGCGTTTTTATAACTGTGTAAATACAGGTATGGGGTCAAGAGGTCATAGATGTGCGTATGGATAAACGTTCGACGTAATTTCTCTGTGACGTCATAAAGGGTCGACGCGCGTTTAGTGGATTACATACATGCCGTTGGGTTTGAAAAATTAAGGCATTTCACACGTTAAAAGTAACAATCAGGCAAATATAAAGTATGAATAAGTCACAAATGTAAATATAAGTAATAAGGTATCATTTTTTGAGTTTTATTGAGATGTAAAACGGGTTTGCACATGATCAAATCTTCCATAAAGCCCTTCGGGCTTTATGGGATTTGATCACGTGACCAACCCGTTTTACATCTCAATAAAACTCAAAAAATGATACCATATTTCTTAATTAAGTTTGATTGTACAAATTTGTGTCCTCGTACATAGTGTTAATTAATACTATATATGCAGAAAAAAGTACTTCTACAGTATTTTTATTGTAAATTGCTGGTTTGAGATTCTAAATATTGTTTACTGTTGTATAGTAAAAGCAATGTTTTCTAGAAAATTTTGCTTGTCTGTATGCAGAACATGTATTAAATATTCCTCAGTTTTCCTGCCATTGAATTGGTTATATATTCTTGTGTAGCTCCACTTCTAACTGGGCCATATTATATATTCAGATAAGCTATCAGTGTACCATGGTAGTCATGCTACGTATGAGCTAGCTGCATTTGATGGGGAAATTTAATTAAAATAACCTGCATTCTCTTGATTTTTTGTTTCCTTATTCATAGAAAATTGATATTAATTTTAAAAAAGGATTTATTGTCTAAAGCATATGAAGAGTTGGAAATCTCATATGTCCCTAAGTGAAAAATTTATATTTTTACATCATCAGAGCTAGCTAAGGACATGTATTAACTTTGAAAATTTTCTAGCTATAATAGCTTTAATTGTTATCAACCTGTATCTGTGCTATTTTTTGGTGGGTGCCAGTCAATTTATGCAGCTGAGCTTATTTTGCAAGATATGATTGTTTAGATGTCATTGAAATATGAAATGTCAATAATTAATAATTATTTACTAGTATGTTTGATATTAAGTAGACCTTATCACATGGTATTATAGCTGGCCAGGGGAGACTCAATTAATAAAGTTTATAAATGTTTGTTAATTAACACATATGTATATTATAAATATGTTCATCTCTGACAGGAATTTTGAGTTGATCAGGATCAGTTGTGGAGACATGACTGTTTGTTAAAGGACTGTGCCAGCTTCACCAATGACTGTTCCCCATGTGTCTTCAAATGGGATGTGGTAGAAGTAAACCGCACTTACACCACGAGTCCAGCGACGAGACAGAGTCTGATTCCCACAAAAAAAGCAAGCACAAGAAATCCCTCAGTAAAAATGACAAGTGTGTCTGCAACCCAGGAAATAAAGTGGGTAGGTTCATCAACAACAATAATATTAGCATGTTAATACGTGCAACCCATGATTTATGTGAGTTGGTACATTAATGAATAAATTGTTTACATGCGTGCCTTATTATTGCTAAGTTAGTTTCAGAATTTATCTTCAAAATTGGAAAAATGTTACTTTTGCTTCACCAGAAGAACTTTTTTGATGACAGAAATGATGGAGTGTTACATGTACTTCATCATTTACATCTACAATAGACACAAATCAATTATGATTATCTGTCTAGTTCACTGTATGACATGTTATATTTCGAATTGGTTGTATGTGCTACAAAATTCAAAATGACGTATATTTGTAGGTGACACCAAGGAGAACAACGACTCCTCAAAGCCAGCCCCAAACAAGCGGAAAGATTCTGGAATGTTCAAGCTGCCACAAAAAGGTTCAGGAGCTTTATCTTCTAATGGAGTCCAGAAGGTGACACAGGGACTGGTAGGTCATCTAAATGTTTTACTCTATGACACAGGGACTGGTAGGTCATCTAAATGTTTAACTTTATGACACAGGGACTGGTAGGTCATCTAAATGTTTTACTCTAAAGACACGTGTACAGGGACTGGTCATCTTAATGTTTTACTTTATGTAAGAATTCACTATCACTCTAAAGCATGAAGGTGAAACAGGTTAACTTGTTATTGACTGAAAATTAACTAATCATTAACGGAAAAGTGACATTAGCAACAAATTAAATTAACATTTAATTTAGTAACCATATGACAGTTGGTGAGATTTGAATTTTTTCTTGTTATATAATTAGGTTCATGGAAGTTATCAGTTAAAAAATTTTAACTGCATAGTTGACCAGTTTCAGTAATATTATTATTTTACTTTAATCCAATTCAGTGATATATTATACAGTTAAAGTATATCATTGAGGGAGTTAACAAGATTCCAGTTTCCCAAAACCAGGACTATTTCCCGAGGCGCAGCGTGGTCTTGGGAAACTGGAATCTTGCTAACTCCCTCAATGATATACTTTTTTACTGTTTTATTATACCGATACAAATAAAGGATTAGGAATGGCGGGGAATTAGCTTCAAGACTAACATATTTGACGTATACAACAGTAAAATCTAGAGGATTACGGATAACCGGGGAATTAGCTTCCGAAGCAGGGATTAGCTCAATAGACATTTAACTAACGCACGGGGAATTAGTCCATTCACTGAGATTTCTGGGGAATTATTCACATTTTACTGCGTTACTTTTATATAGGAAAAATTCAGTAGAGGTATAATAATTCTTGTTAATATAATTCATCTAATGACATTTGTAAGAAAAGTTATTATGATCGTTTGATACTAATAATTAATGGATTTTTTTTCAATTAAGTTTTAATTTGACACCTTAATGACAGCTATTAAGAATTAAGATTATATAACTACAAAAAGCATTCATTTTTGTATGAAAAAATTATTGAGTGAAAAAGAAATGAACTATTTTACAACAATTTCTTCGAATTTAACAGGATCCTAAGAAATCCAAACTTGATAATGGTGTGCCAAATATAACTCAACCAAAAGTCAGGTAAGTAAATAATTCATACATTTTTAAGGAAGGCATGTATATTTTTTTTGGATTAAGAAATAAATAACAAGTTTAAAAAATTCAATGGGAATTGAAGTGGGTCAGTCACGTGATAAAATCCTGTGAAGGTTTCACTGCACTACATGGATGAAGTTCAGTCTTAGTCTAGTTACAGTAAGCTCTTGTTGATACTTTTATCCCTGGATATAGACATAAAATAATTAAGGTTCAATTCAAAAATTTAAAAAATTGTACCAATAAACAAACAAAAAATGCAATATGTATGTGTCTTCCATTTCAAAACATTTCTGTAAAGTAGTAAAAATACCTACAACAGATTTTGATTCTCCCATTGGAAGAGAATTATTAACTTTGACGTACATATTTTACAGGGTAACTAATAGTCAGCTAGACTTCTTCAGAATGTTGGATGAAAAAATTGAGCAGGTTTGTCAATTTTTGAGAATTTTATTTTGTTTCACATATTAAGATTCAACCAATTTATAAAAGGCAAGGTGAACGAAAAAAGAATTATCTGTTTAAATGTAAACATGCTACTCACTGAATTGAGTGAAATTGTGCTTAGAGTCTAGAGATTATTATCGAACATGGCTATGATTCTCATTCTTTTTTCGTTCACCTTGCCTTTTTATGGGTATGTGATAATGTTGTATTCCCATCAATTTGTTCAAACGCCTGTTAGCCCTTTCCCTGTCTATGTAGTTCCAGTACGCCATATCACATACTGTAGCAGTATACTTATAAAGTACAATGATAGTACTTTACCTGTTTTAGTAATTATAAGATTATGCCAATCTCTTCTTTTTTAAATGAAGTGTTTTTATTTTTCTATGATATTTGTTATTCATAAAGAAACTGTTATTAATAGAAACACACCTTTCACAACGACCATGGTAAAAGAAACAGTAGAGCTAGAGGCTCACCAAAGACCTTTGGTCCATAAGACATGAGATGGAAATCTACTGTCGAGAGGTGTGAATACATTGTAGAAGTGTTAATGACACTGTCTGTTTCATTACTGTGACAATTAAATTTATAGGAAAGTGTCTTGGCTGAACCAATCATTAAATTGTCAATAATGTATTTTAAAAAAATATGTAGGAGTAACTTGTTTTGAAGAGAGATATCTTTCAATCAGGGATTTTCCACTACCCCGTGCAGGGCCGATCATGGCCCCATTCCAAATTGCAAAACCCCTCCCTTTTTCACAAAAATGAACTGCCTATGTTCAATTTTTGAAAGAAGAAGAACTCAAGAAAGTAACCTAAACATAATTCACAAAATACAAACATGTTTAGGTTTGAAAATTTGAATAACATGACAAAAATTTGGAAGAATCTTGGGTTAAACTTTATTATAATGATCAAGTAAAAGATCAATTTTTATTCATCTTAAGTATTTATTTTTTGAAAAACATATACAATAAAATTTCCCAATAAGTGATAAATTGTCGTAAAATTCCCAATTCCAAGGGCCTGGGCCCCATTCCCAGAAGTGGGTGGAAAGTCCCTGTTCAATTATTGATTCATTAGTTATTTACGGAAGAGATATAAGAAATTTATTTAATAGCAATCTGGTGGATATAAATAACAAATTTTTAAATCACTTGATCAGGTGAGCATTTGCTATTGGAATTAATTGTCATACATCATTCATCAGCATTATTGGATACCTAACAAGCAAACTATTTGCTTAATTATAATGAGCAATGAGATTTTTGCCAAAGTTGAAATAAATCGTTACCCCTATGCAGGGTTTTGTGTCTCCCAGGTTAGGCTTAGCTGCACTTGCTATTCTTAACTTCTGAACTTGACCCTAGGTGGCTCATACTGTAATGCTTCTTGATACTCAGGTGAATGATGAAGGTCCCTGGCCTTCTGGTTACTATTTGGGGTCTTGGTTCAATATGTAGATCTGGAGGCCCATGTTCAATATCCTATCAATATCCTTTTCAGTCATGAATTCTCAAAATAGTTGTCTTGTTTATTTTAGACATAATGTTTGGAAATTAGATAACACTATACAATTAGAAAGCTTCCAAACACCAATTTTGTCTCTGGTGCCTCTACATGGCACCAAATAACCTTTGAACAAATCAATACGGTAATTCCATTCTTATCTAAGTTTATGATATTAATTTTTTTTCATTTATTTCAGGGTAGGGATTATGAAACTGATGAGGAATCAGAAATAGCCAATGAAAACGAAGAGCTGTCCAACGGACAGAATTAAAGGTTATTTTGTTGTGTATATATTGTCGCTGGATAACAGATATAGTCACGGAGTGGGGAGAAGAAATTCCATTCTGTGATAAAACCATGTCTTTTATTTCATTTAAATGGCAGAATGCAGTATGCAAAAATTCATTGGTGGAAACCAATAGACTTGAGTTAATTGACAAAAATTTGGTGATTTGTTCATCAAAACTTTATTTATTCACATCAAGCAGAGGACTGATTGATCAAAGTAAGATATTACTAAATGGCTCATTTGAATAATTATGATATTGTACTGAATGACCATGTTTAACAGAGTAGCACTAATCAGTAGAAACGGGGCAATATTTCTACAAATTGTTATTAGGTGCTAAAAATGTGTATGTACTAAAGAGCACACAGAACACAGGGCATGTTGTTTATTTCTTGTTTTTGTTCCTCATTCTTGGCCCCCTAAATCTGAACATGTTTCATCATAACTTTTTGTTACATGTACAGTAGTTGTGAACCAGAGGATTTGAACACCTACATGTAAATTTTGTCAACTATATTTTATCTTGGATCCAGTTTTATCTTAAATTGAAAATGTAACTGAATTGTCATGTTCATTTTATGTTGATTTGTTATGAGTTTTTTTTGTGTTTCGGATTTTGTTAAAAGGACAAGGTATGGTAGCAACCAATTCTGGCCCGTTATTTGAGATAAAAATTAGAACACTTTCAAAATTGAGATAGCTTGTAGTTAAGAACTTAAAATGATGCTTGTTATAGAACCAGCACTAATTTTAATAAAGTTTACATGGAAACAACAAGAGGGCACAGAAGATGGACATTTTCCTGAATTTCCTCAATTCTGGTGGAAATTCATCATATTTGAGATATTTTTCTCTTCTGGAAACTTAGAGCACAAGCTTTCCTATCTCAGATTTTTATACATATAATGCATCTGATACTAGTTTATGAAATATATAATTTTGGTAGAAAGGCAAGCTTGTGCTCTACGTTTTCTGAAACAAAATGTGCCGTAAAATCGATGAAAATTTGCATAAAATGAAAAAATTGGCATTTGGCATATTTTATGGCCTCTCTGTGATCACTGTGTATCCATAACTTCGAACCAAAACTCACTTTATGGCAGAGGTGACAGCAGGTGTTTATTTCTAAACTGTTGCATCATTCTAAAAGACACCCAAAATTGGGCCAGAAAGGGTTTTTTTCTTATCTTGTCCTTTGTCTGAACCTTTAAACTCTGCTTGTGTTAAACTAGGAAATCCATTTTTATGCACATTAGTGATATGGAAAAATAAACAAAGTTAACATGATCTCAAATACTCATTGCCATGTGAACAGTCCCTGTAGATATTAGAAACCAAGTGATATTGTATACCTGAGATCATCATTTGCTGCATATGTCATATTAGACATTTTCTTGAAATGATACATTTGTAATTGACATAATTATGCATTAGTTTACTCCTATGCCAATCATTTTAATTGATAATTGAAAGATAAGGAAGTATATTTCCAGGTATTGTATATACTAAACAGAAACATTTTACAAAACATCTGATTAAGACCAATCAGGCTTATGTGCATTTTTTAAAAAACTTGTCTATTCCCTTTGAAATAATTGTGCAATATGTTGTATCTAATAATTTTTTGTCTTCAAGTCAAGATTTGATTCTTTTAGTTATGCTATTTATTTGTGGGTATATTTATTTATTTTTTGCTTAGACAAATCATTTTTTTTCTGATGGATTTTTATTTAGGATGTGTTGATATTCAGTGGAACAAGTATTAATTCTGGCCATGCAATATGAAACTTAAAACATGTACAGCTCATTTTGTTAATCTGTTCTTTAATGATGCATTTAAAAATTACATTTGTTCTATACCAAAGAGTTTAATTTTTTTTTATTTAATGCTTCATAAGTAACTGATTTCCAAAACAGAACTGAATCTAAATTTTTTGTTTAACAGGTATATTTCATTTTTTTATTCAGAATATAATAATTCCAAAAAATGATGAAATGCAATATGGTAAAGTCACTATACATGTAAATATCACAAGAAATCATAGGATTTGGTTGTCAGAAAATAGATTCATATGACCAAGTAGACCTAGGTTGTCATGGGGACAAAATAATGTGACTAAAATTAGTGGGGTTGTCAGGGGATATAATTATGTGACTTAGTGTGCCTGTGTTGTCAGGGGATATAATCATGTGACTTAGTGTGCCTGGGTTGTCAGGGGATATAATCTTGTGACTTAGTGTGCCTGGGTTGTCAGGGGATATAATCATGTGACTTAGTGATTATATGACTTAGTGTGCCTGGGTTGTCAGGGGAAATAATCATGTGACTTAGTGTGCCTTTGTATAAGGGGTTATAGTCTTGAGGATGTGTCTGTTACACACCCTTGTTGTTGGATTGGAAGTCTATGATTTCTTGTCTTTCTCACAGTCTTTAAAAGCCAATGATATGAAATATTGTCAAGAGGGAACCTTTCTTATTTTTCTATATAAAACCTTTAAAAAATTTTAAATTTGATGTATTATCCATGTTTCATTTTATTAAGAAGAATAGTCAATTTAAAAGTATATTATGTAAATTATTGCTCATGTTAAGCTATGTGATGCCAGATGAAACTCTAATTTTTGTGTGAACTTTTCATAGTTTTACAATATCATCTTCATTCCACAATATTTAACAGAGAACTGTACATTGTTTTATGTGTCTACAAAAAACAATCAAAAAAGCATTTGTATCCCTAAATATTGCATTTGTATACAGTGTATGATTTCGCATTAATATGTCATTTTTGTAAACACAATTAGCATCTTTTATGTAGATACCTTGTTGCATTCCATACATTTTGTCGAATTAATAATACACAGCAGCTTATGAAATAATGGAGTATACTCTAGCTGAAAGAATTAATTATAAATGAATGAAAATTCAATTTTTTTTTAAATTATAAAAATTGCGGTCTGATGGCAGAAATTTGATTACTTGATATTAATTTGTGTACAGTCATTGTAAAGAAGCATATAATGATATTTTTTTGTACTGCTTGGTGTCAATTATTAAATTGATTATTTGCAGTTCGATTTTTTACTTTGGCATACAGCCTTATATGACTGAGGGTATGTCTATCACAAAGTATAAATATTGAACTTTTATAAGGATATTCTTTCACCATTTGGTTATTTGAAAAGTTATTTTTTATCTTTTTTTCTCAAAACAATTTATCTGTGGAAGTCTGAACTTCATCAATATATATATGTCATTAGTTAATGACAACAACTGTGTGATGTAATATATATATTTTGCATACACCTGGTGTGTAGGTGTAAATTTATTTATTTAAAGGTGCTGCAACACCAAGTAACTAAGGTGAATTTTTTAATTTATTGTTCATATTTGATTTAGCATTTAGGGTTTGATGATATTCAAATGAAAGAAAGTTCACTGCTGTGAACTTGTATGCAGTATCAACAGACCTTCCCCCCCTCGGATATTTTTCAAATATTTTTTTCCCCTATAAATTTGATTATCTTGATAAGTTATCACTTTCCATGAGAGTATGGCATAGTCCTGTTTATAGCTTATTATTTTTAGATTATGTTGCAATAGCATGAAATGCTCAATTATATCAGGTAGTATTTTGAGGGGTGGAATTGTGCATTTTAAAATATTTTTGGTGTCTGTTTTTTCATCAAATCATACAGTGCAATTTTACAAGGTGTGTGTTTCCTTTCTCTTATGTTATGTTTTCTTTTTGTATGTTATGCAATACAACTTTTTTATGCTCCATTTTGAATCTAACAAAAATAATTGAACATTTATGAATTCACAATGATCGTCGAAGGACCATTTTTACAGTTATTCTTTTTCATTCTTTGTAGTTACTTTAGCAAGATGGAGAAAACATATTTTCAAAAATGTAGAACATGCAAAGAATATTAATTCCGTGAAAAAAAATATTTTTCCCATTCAGAATAAAAAAAAAATAGAGCTATATCATTCACTCAAACATGTAAATGTAAGAATGATCTTTAATGTTATAAACAATCAGCTGTGGCTCAATATGTTTTATGTTTAATTCAGTCACATGCACTGAGGTAATGAATACAGAAAAAATTATATTCCATGTGCCGTTAAGATAAGATTAGGCGTAAATCTAGGGTGAATTCAAACATCTTTAACATTTCTGTTATAATTTTGTTGTCTGCCAAAGATAGTTCGTCTGTGATCTTTTTAGAAATTCTATTATTTATCTGTCTTTTTTCATGTTCATTTTGTTATTGCTTGTTTTAAATAAGTATGGCAAAAAATAAAATTTGCATAATAAAAGAATAATTTCTAACGTATGTTTAGTGTTTTATCTGGATAATCAGTTGTTTGATTTCCTTAAATGAAACTTTTAAAAGATCAGAATTCAAATTTAAAGGTAATATTTCAACTCAACTATATTATTAACAGACTTTATTAACAGTTGTTACAGAAGTTGGCCTCTTTATTATATAGACTTCTCTTGCAAAAGTTATATTATCTAGAGAATAGAAGCACAATCTATTGTTTTACCATTATACAATTCTAAAACAAGATGTGTTTGTGAAACACTATGTGCCCGGCGGCAACAAAGTTCGGAAAAAGCTATTTTTAGCATTAAGGTCACAGTCAAGGTCACAAGGTCATTGACCTTGGTGTCATTTGAAAGAGCTTGATTAGTGGAGTAAGCGTACCAAATATGAAATCTCAATCTCTCCTGGTTCAAAAGTTATAGTGAGGGTTCAAAAAAGCTATTTTTAGCATGTAGGTAACAGTCAAGGTCACAAGGTAATTGGCTCTGGTGTCATTTGAAAGAACTTGATTAGTGGAGTATGCATACCAAAATATGAAGTCTTTATCCTTCATGGTTCAAAATTATGGCGAAGGTTGTAGTTTGCAAAAAAAGCTATTTTAGCATATAGGCTACAGTTAATGTCACAAGGTCATTGACCTTGGTGTCATTTGAAAGAGCTTAATTCGTGGAGTACGCATACCAAATATGATATCTCTATCTTTCATGGTTCAAAAGTTATGGTGAAGGTTAAAATTCGAGACAAACAAACAAACAAACAGACAGACAGGACAAAAACAATATACGCCCTGAATCTATCGATCCGGGCGTTTAAAAAGTCGAACATTTCCAAACAACGAGCATGGGAAATCGATGTTTGATGTTGGATCTGTCAATGAGATTTTGGACCACTTACGTCACAGGGTGGGCGGGGTAAGCTATATCTTATTTGCATTCATTGAATTTCCACAGAACAGTAGTGCGGGTTTCAACGAAATTTACATTATGATTTGTTAAAATAATGATAAGGTTTATCAAAACATTTATTGACTGAGTTCTCGGATAAAACGCGTTTTGTCTACCTCTCGAACCTAATGGCCTCAGGCAAACAGGTTGGTTCTTGGTCCGACAAAACGCATGTTGACCTCGAACCCTGGCGATAAATATATAATATTGTCAGTACATGTGTATTCACGATGGAAAAATGTAATTGACTCCTTAACAATTACACGAATCACTCAAATTTAAGGTTCTGAAACCCTCTGCTCACTCATATAAAATAAAACTGAACTTTATATGATTTTCCAAAAGAAATGTATTTTAAAAGTAAAATACTATACAATTATTGCTGGCCATGATTTTGAGGTCTATACAATGATTTAGCCATCTGAGGATTTCAATATTCACCGAGCCCGAAGGGCGAGGTGAATATTGTACTTCGAAGATGGCTAAATCATTGTATTGACCGAAAAAACAGCAATAATTGTTTTATTATATGATTCACTGATAAAATGATACAGCTCATTACTTGTTTGCATTTTATTAAGTCCTAGCCAAATACAAGAGAGAAGCAGAATTAAAATGTGAATAAACCTTACCAGTCGTATCAATTTGAAATGTTTTTTTTAAATTAAATTTTAGTTGCCATGAAAAAAAATATATAATGTCAGTCTTTTTTTATAGGATAGATTTTGAAAGGACGGAATATTATCAGGGAAAACTGACTGCCAATAAGTAAAACAAAAATTGTTGTTCAGTAAAAGTGTTGGAGGGGGGTCCCTGCATCCCCGCTTACCACCCTTACCCTAAAATATATATTCGCTTATGTTTTGTTCACATGAAAATAAAAATCATAGTCGTTTAAATAGCTTTCTAAAACAATTTGTATCAGTTTGGAATTTTCCTATCTATTTTTAGATCAATGTAGAGGAAATAAATCCTTGTATTGACCTGGAACGTCACGTGCAGGTCAATACAAAGTAATATTTTTCTAACATAGTTGGATCTCAGCCAATCAGAGAGATGGAAATTATTCAATCATATAATACAAACAGTTAACCATGCTTGCGGGGCAAAATTGGACAAAAAAGACACGTACATGTAATTCAACTTGGCAAATCTATAAAGGAATATTAGACAATATGTCAGTAAGAGTTATCTCTCTTATCAGAGTATCAATGAACCTTAAGTACTGAGTATATGTTTGGATACTTGATTTACACGAACTGTTACATCTCTGTGTAAATGTGACACTAATCAACACCAATACAGACATAGAGTACCTCCTTACTGGGAATCGAATATCACGACAGACACCTTTGATAAAAATTACTTAAGATCCTATACATGCAGCATGCACTTACTGACGTTGTCTTGTATTGAAATAGATAAGGAACCAATTAAATAGAACGAAGAGAAGAATTCTATGAAAATCTTTATAATGCACTATAAACTAGTCTGAAATAATTCCATTTCTCCAGTGCTATCAGTAATAATCTCACCTGCCGACATTACGTCACAGGCAGAGGTGAAAGATTATTTGAAAAGAAAAAGGCCAAAACAAGCAAAGATTTGGTTCTTGCTCTGTCCTGCTGCAATATGTGATTTAGGACAAATCCGCCAAATATTTTGGCCTGTTCGGATTCAACAGCTATATATACAGTATAACCGCAAACATGAGAAAAGTGTCTTGTAGTCCGATTTATATCCTTGTATATTCACAAGCAACTGATTTTTTTTATCGTCAAGTAATAAATAAAGTCTTAGAACAAAATATTCTGCCCCCTCTAAATGAATATAGGCCTATAAAAACTCAAAAATTTGATACTGAATATAGATTCTTTTACTACTTGCTGATAAAAGTCCAGGCGCATGTGGTTCAATGCATTTCGACGATTGGATTGTTTCAGGAATTCGAAAAATGTGTTAGTGTCAGAATGAAAGGTGAATGAAAATCGTAAAGTTACCAGTATGGAGGAATTAGTAGGAACTAAAATTTAACTACCATTGGCCTTTTACGACGTAATCTATGACAGTGTCCATTTCTGTCACCTGTGTCGGTATCTTTCGATTGGCCACCATCTTCAAACGACCTCTTGTAGAAAACTTTTCAAAATGGTAAGCATTAAAAATTTTTAAACGAAGAGTTCTATTTTGTGCTCAGATTTTAAAGTTTCAAAATTTTTAAGAACCAAGCAAATGTTGTTGTTGTTTTTTTTTAATCTTAGATCCTGTTCTTGGTATTGGCTGTTCTTTTCGTCGGAAGTCATGGACAAGGGTACATATCATTTCCGTAATTTTTATATATGTACTATATGTTGTTACAGAAAAATGCATACTCATGTTGCCAAAACATAATAATTGCAAATAATATAAATACAAATTAACACCTGCGACCATTGGAATGTTCGCTTGAATGTGACATGTAACTTCCTTCAGATGACACTATCATAACATAAATGATCGCTTTGAATTCTTTGAACAGATTATTTTCTAAATTTTATTTTAAATATCTGTAACAGAATTTTATGGTTTTTATGGCTTTGCATTAATAAATACATCATGCTTTTATGTGCTGTACAATGACGTGTCACGCCTGAATGATTGTTATCCCCTTGCAACGGAGTTGGAGGGGAATGGGAATTTTACGTTTCTGTAGGTTGTTGGCAGCTGGTCTAGTTTGTCCTTTATGTAAAACGGGAGTGAAATAATTTGCATGGAGATCGGTGTCAAATGCTTTGCCATGATTTAATTAAAAATATGTTCTTTGCGAGGTGATGCTCCACTTTGTGGTGCCCTTGTTCTGCTTTACATGCTTGACTTGTCAATGTTTGTTCTGCTTGCTTTTATCTGTGCTTCTCCCTTTCTTCCTACATTAATATGATCCCCAACTCCTCCAGTGAGGTGGATCCGAAGCTGGACATGTACGGCATCATTAACGTCCTCTACCTGAAGGCCGACAAGGACATGAACGGAATTATCTCTGAACCGGAACTAGAGGACGTCTATCATGGCTTCGATACCGACGGTAACCTTCAAACTTAGAAAATTCTAAGATACCATTAACAATAAACATTAATATGTAGTATACATTCTTTCAAAATCAAAGATATCTTGTTATGAATTAATTCTGTTAAACGTCTCAATATTGGCTGGAATATTTTTCATTCTTTTAATTTTTAAGTGCTAGAAGTAATTTCAAATATAAGCCATTGGAAAGTATTATTTATTTGTTTTTTAATATTAAAATACAATGCAGAGCTTTGAATTTGTTTCTAAGGAGATGGTCAGGTGACCAAAACTGAGTTTGTGTCGCTATGGCAATCGATCACACACCAGAATCAGGAGCACGCAGAGGCTTTCTTCTACCTCGCTGATCTTAATGATGACAACATTATTGACGCAAAAGACTTGAACCCTATGTATAATGTCTTCGACACAGACGGTAAGTCCTAAGCATCTCCCTATAATTTGAATTTTTAATGGTTAGGTATTGTCATTTCGGTTGTTGTCAATTTTTTCTGGAACTTAGTCACAATATGTATAGTAACAGAATATATTCCAGTTCTTCGTATTATTGTATAACATCATAAACCCAACTTTTCAATTCAAAATTGTAACCCTACTGTTGAAGGTTCTTACAATTTTCTTGAACCTAATGCATCAATGCTGTTTGAAAAATTTTTGAGAAACAATACATTTCATAAATATTTATTCTCTAATTGAAATCTTTTATATCATCTCACAGAGCTGATATCAAAAAAATATCCTGAAAATGTTCAATTATTCATATTAATCACTACGTCTCAAGCCACGGCCCGGAGTCTGCATATATAGCTCTCTCCTACCAGATGGGAGAGGAGCGTATATTTTGGCCGTGGTTTGCGACGATGTATTAATAATAGCATCTATTTTCTTCCATCGACAGGTGACGGTCAAGTAACAGCCAACGAATTTGCAGAGAAGTGGATTGGGGTTATTAACTTTATTTTCATGTTATTTACTTGTCTGTATTGGAGACAGGTTTCAAGTTTTGGGAACTTTGTTGGTATCTCTAAAATGAGAGATATCTCTAATTTTCAGATAAATTTTATTTTCCGAATAAATAGCAGAAGGGCTTGCCATAGTTATAAAAATTGATACTGTAAAGTAATACTTTCAATCTCTCATTGCAGAATTTTATTCCCTCCTTCAATAATATAATGATTTACGTTATTATGCTGTAGATCATTTTGGAAGCTCCGCTCGCCGTTTTGTTCGAAAGAGCTGATGTCAATAAAGACAACATACTCACAAAACACGAATTCTCTCTCTACTTCTCATCCTTTGACACAAATGGTAAAGTTTCTTCTCTTTTAAATTTTTTTTTTCATTTGCTTTTGTTTGGTCTTTGATCGTTTAATGAAAAATAAGAAATAAATGAAATTGATTTAATAAGGGCACTTGCATTATAACCAGTAAATTATCAACCGTATATTTTTTTTTTCGCGTGTTGGAAATTTTGCGAAAAGGGGGTAGATTTGTACAGTTTTTATTTTGCGTGAGTTATTAATTACGATTGAAGATTTTTGGAAAAAAAGGTAATAATTTTATGTCACATTGTATAGCTGACATAATTTCTGCGTGTTTTATATTTTGCGAATTAAAAAAGGTCACAGAAAAAGCGAAAAATAGATCATCGCGAAAAAAACGGATATTTACCAGTAAATAAAGTGTGAGTGGTGATTAGGAAACTCAAAATACTATCAAAAACTACAGAGACTGAAAAAACATTGATGAACTTCAAATTCTTTCTACATGCAGGCGACCATAGCGTAACGAGAACTGAATTCGAACACGGCTGGGTCTCTTCCGGTTTTGGAACTACGCAGGAATCGGACACTTTTTTCGCCGCTTTGGACACAGACGGCGATGGCCGCATCACGGCGTCACATGATCTGAACTCCAGATTTACCACGCTTGATGTTAATCGTAAGTTCTTCTGAAAGGCACCAAAATTGTGGATCACAAAGTAATATTATTCTCCTTTAAGGTTTCGTCAAAGGTCAACATGTCTATAAAATTATTTTTTACAATAGCTCCAAAACTATGTGTGGTATAAAGTCAAAATGTTTACAGTTTATAAATATATCATTGATTAATAGATTGAAAGTTTCACTTGATTACAAATATTTTTAAAAAGATATGTTTTGAGAAAAATTGTATCAGAAAATGTGCATATCTAAAGAAAAATGCACCTGCTTAATTCTGTCTTTTTTGTGAAAACCATCATTGCAGAAATAATATATGTTTATCATTGAAGGGCAAGTTGGACGTGAATGGTCTCTGAAAGGCTGTTATTGAAAGCATGACATGTATAAAGACAGGACCCCTATAGAATCGATCCGCTATTTGCAATGTACTTTCACTTTCAAGTCTTAACGTTTGGATAAAATAAACAGGGAAAACAACTTTCCAGAGGCTATCCAAGTCCAACTTGCCCTTCATTAATAAACATATTTTGTTTCTGCAATAATGGTTTTCACTAAAAGCACTGAATTAATTAGGTGTATTTTTTGAAAATATATGCATTTTTAAGAAGAATTTTTCTCATTTAATATTTTTTCCAAGTATTTTTTTTATCAAGTGATACTTTCTATCTGTTAATCAATGAAAAATTCATTAACTGTAAAAGTTTTTAACTTTATACCTCACATAGTCTTGGGGCTATTGTAAAAATAAATTTTTGGACATCTTGATCTTTGACGAAACCTTAAATGCCAGCTTTTAGTCAAGTTAATATCAAGATTAGATTCTTCAGGCAGTATTAACATTTTGTTTTAGGTAAAATTTTAATTTTTCCTCACCCTTGTTGTTCTTGTTAAATCTCTTATGAATTTACACAACACATGTGTTTGTATGACAAATAAATGTTATTTCAATCTAAATGCTTCTTTGGCAGATGACCATCATCTTATCATTCTGGAAGTCGTTAAGGTAATGCACATTTCGTTTCGATTTCTAAATACATGTATTTATTCATGTACATGTATATTTTTTATGATTTTTTTTATTTTGCGTATTTTTTTCAGATGGCAGCACTCTTACCGAAACCTTCTCTACAAGGTTAATGTGATATTTTAAAACACAATATACCTACTGTAAAATCTATGGGATTGTCGGCCTAGAATTGTAATTTAAATAAATTACATTTATAATTCCTTGTTCCTCTTTCTTGAGTAGTTATTTTAGTGAAGCATTTAGAGATCAAGAATTTAAAATGGAATGCAAAAGTCATGTCAAAATATTAATCTCCCATCATCCACGATCAATTTTCCCCCAGGATGAAATGTCCGACAGAGCCGAGCATTAACCCTTTTGGTCCGTCATTCAAATAATTCTTAGTTTTCCTAGTCTTTTTCGTCCTCTCCGTTTATTAATTTTCTTTTATCATATGATTAAATAATTTCCCGCTCTCTGATTGGATGAGATCCAACAATGTTAAAAAAAATTACTTCGTTATATTGACCTGCACGTGACCTTCCAGGTCAATACAAGGAATTATTGCAGGTCAATATGAAAAATCACGTGACATAAGTCAATATAAGGAATCATTGCAGGTAAATATAAGGAATTATTTCTGTTCCATATTTCCTATAACAATGTTTTCTTGTTGAAATTTTTCGTTAAAACTTTCAATTAATTGAAAACAACAGTCTTGTAAGAGTTTGCTGTCATTTAAAATCACATAATAAAACAGTTATTGCTGTCTTTTTTAGGTCAATACGATGGTTTAGGTGTCTAAATCATCGTATTGACCTAAAAAAAACCCAGCAATACCTGTATAATACTGTAAACCAACTTTTATTCGCGTGCGAGAAATATCCGCGAGTTCCGCGACCTCCTTTAACTCGCGAATATTAATCGCCGCGATCCATTCACTTTGCTAAGGATTTGTAGGGAATGATTCCTCGGTCGCGGAAATTAATCGTCGCGGATTGGTTTTAAACTGAAGAATCGCGAATAAAAGATGACACGAATAATAGTTGGTTTACAGTATAGACAAAACAAAAGTCAATAAAATTTCATGAATATTTTACTCATGATTAAATAAATATATGAAGCTTAATATAAATTGATGATCCAACATGAAAATTCCTCAAATAGCTTAAAAGATGGTTTACTGTTGTATTATTTGTGAAAAAAAATTCTTGGAAGCACTTGGGGAAGATGGTGAATGAAGGTTCAAAGGATGAAAGAGATCAATGAAAAAATCTTGAGAAAAATCCAGGACTTCTCTTCTTTTCGTTCCTATCCTTCTTATGAAAAAAAAAATAAGGAGTTAATGTATTTTTGTCCCATTTTGTGCCGCGAGCCATGCTACATTGTGATTATTTGAATTTTACTTAGCATTTATATTTCTTTTGGAAAATTATAAGAGTAAAAGAAACATTTCATATGAGTGAGCAGCGGGTTAAAGAACCTTAATTAATCTAGTCTGTGTTATGCCTGGGATCATACAATCGCATGTTATTAGATATAAACCTAAGCTCACATTTTGTTGATATACATGTAGCTTAATCAATTTTTGTTAGTTTGCAAGTTGCAGAAATATACAGAGGTTGTGGGAAAATCATAGAGAAATGAAGTAAACAAAAAAGAATTGAATTTACTAACGTTTCTGCTTGAGATCTTGAAAGAAGAATTCCATTTTTAACCTTCTTGCATATCTTTGGAAACAAAAAAAAAAAAAAATAATGTGTCAACTGAATGAGGAAGAAAGCTCAAGAAATTGTGTTGTATGAATTATAAGCACAATCCTTTTACTGAAACATTTTAATGGTCCAAGCAAAGTACCTGTTCATTTGATTGTTCTGGATCTCTGAGAGTTGATTCATCCTCAGGGAAACTCGTGTTTCTTTTCAGTTCGGTGGGGATGCTCTCAGCGCAAATTTCAGCCAATGACAGTGGGTTCTAATAATAAAACCCATATTTATGAAGTTCATAACTTACAGAATTTAAATATTTTTAGTTGTTTAAGTGCATAGATTAGAAATGTCAAAAGGATCCCATACCTCATTACCTGTGTTTTTGAGAACTCCATACAAAACACAGTGGGTTGTAACATTAATTTTATGTATGGATTCACCTCCTCAGCCTATAAGATAAAAATCAATCTTAATGATATTTTGATTTTGATCTCAGTGCTTCACTAGCATATTTGCTGTATCTTGTTTTTATAAAATATTCACAATGTATGAATATTTACAACATCTACTCACTTCTGATTCTTTTGTGTTTTTAACAGGTGAATTGACTCTGCATTCCTTATAATCCTTGTTTTCTCTCTTCTCCTAAAAAAAAAAAAAAAAATTATATAAAGATTTAAAAAAAAATTAACTGACCCATGAATTCTTAACCACGCTTTGACACTAACCTGTATCTAAATTGTACTTAACAGTTGGAAATTCATACCATAAATATCACTTGTAATTTTTATAGGCACAAATAAAATGTTAAGTATAGATGACCAAGAATTGAAAATTCACTGAACTTACAATGACTGTGTTGAATCCAGGTCTGAAATTCTCAATGTTCGCAAATTCTGACTTGATATATTCTTGACAATATATGTATCTGCTGTCAAACTCTCCCCGGTTTCTTCTTCCTGAAAAATTACAATAGTTTTTAAAATTGGAATCACCAAACTTGTTATTTTGGATTTTATATAAATTCATTGAAACGAATAGTGACTTGTGATTTAATTTATTGATATTATTTTTAGTATTTATGATTTAATAATAATATTAATAAGCTGTAATCTTCATCTAATTAAAAGCGACTTACAAAATATGTGTCAATATAATGCGTGTAGTATCTTAAATCATTCCGACTCCATCGACGGAAGAAATAGAAATGTTCTGCATTCTGTGGCAAAAATGGCTAAAAATCAAAGATAATATTCCAATGTATTACTGAGACACTACAAATTTTTACTACTCAAATTTTGTTAATTTTTTCAAATCTAGCAAAATTATCATTCATTTAACTTTCACTTCGAGACTCTTATTTGATTTTTAACCTAGGTTTACATGTTAATTTTCTTTTAGCCCTACTGGTCAGAGACCAGAAGAGCTTATGCGATAGTAATGCGTCCGGCGTCCGTCCGTCTGTCTGTAAACAATTTTTCAAAATGCTACTCCTCCTACAGATTTGGTCTGATTTCAACATAACTTGGCCATGTTGGCACACAAGTAGACTATACTAAGATACATAATTCTGTGCATCGGTTTTTGATTTTGATGATCGATGTTGGCATGGTTAATAAGAATAGAAATTTCTGTGAAATTCTTTCAAAATGCTACTCCTCCAACAGTTTTGGTCTGATTTCAATATAACTTGGCACACAAGTAGCTTACACTAAGTTACATAATTCTGTGCATCGGTTTTTGATTTCGATGAACGGTGTTGCCATGGTTACTAAAAATAGAAATTTCTTTGAAATTCTTTCAAAATGCTAATCCTTCTACAGTTTTGGCCTGATTTCAATATAACTTGGCACACAAGTAGACTACACTAAGATACATAATTCTCTGCATCGGTTTTTGCTCTGTTGAGTGGCAAGAATCACTTTCTATTTATTGCTGTTTTTAAAGTTTCAAGTCGCAACTGCTACTTTTCCTTTGTTTTAAGTATAAACCAGTAAAGCTACAGTCTCGAAAGAGACTTCTGGTTATTTTACCTACTTGAAGGTAAGGGAGTTGTTGCCTAAACCAGTGGAAATTTTGGTTTGATGACTTCCTCAATGCTTCCTTTATACAGTTCTTTCTCTGTTTTCTCCTTGAAAAAAAATCATACCAATTATAGTGCATAGAATAGACCTGTGATCATTATTTTGGAGTTAAGTCTTGACGTCTCTAGAATAACATGGAAATATTATCCTAAATATACATGTATATTTAAAGAATTTCTTGTCTTAATTGTGTCCAATTCCTCTGCGTATTCTTTGATCCACCAGAGCTCTTTTGCTATGGTTTCATAGTCCGGAAGATAAATCTGTAAATATATATACATGTACATCAAAATATAGATTAACTAGATCATAAACAGTAAAATTTAAATTTGACCTTTTAAAAATTATCAGAGACGTATAACTCCAATTTTCAGTCTTTTTTATGAAGTACCAGAAGAATAAAGATTACCTTTAAAATCTCCACAGGAATGTCTGTGAAATCGTCTCTTAAGAATTTAAAATGGAAAATGATATCACACTAGCGCTTCTTTTTCTTACATTTTTATATATTGTAGATTAACGTTAGAAAACATGTCAATCACACATTTTTTTCCACATGTTTCTTCAATTAAGACCTTTCATTGGGCTATCATAAAGATATGTCATTTCATTTGTCAATAAAGGTCATTTTCCATAATAGTTTCCACAAGAGCCTGCATTTTAAGAAAGGAATACTAATACCCGTAATTCTAGAGATTCTTTTACAACACTATGGTAATTTGTTTAACCTTTATTTTTGCGTTTCTTCTGCTTTCAAAGAATTTCAGTGTCATTGAAACAAATCATTGCAGTTACTTGCCCATTTATTTTCAGAAAATTATTATTTAGATGCATTGCATGCATTGAAAATTGCTTGAAAGACGGACAATAAAAAATTCTTAATTTACTGATAAAAAAAATCTTTGATTTTCATATATAGGTATTGTCGAAATTTAAAGTTTTTGATAAAAATTGATGTGTAAAAAAACATTGAATTTTTAAAAATGTATTTGTTAAATTCTTTCAAATAAATTTGATTGTTATAAAAGTTATAGCGTAGGTTTAATTTGAATTCATAATTTCAGAACTTTCTATTTGTACGTCTTATATGGGATTTTAATTTGATAAAAGAAGTAGTAATTTTGTGAATTGTTAAACTCTCTATTATTTTACAGATGCGTACTGTACGAGGGTTGTCCGTAAAGTTCGTGGACAAGCTCAGAATCAAATAAAAGTTGCGTCATTGATATTTATTATTAGCATATTTCTAATCCTTTACTAAATGTGAATTGAAAAATGTAAAATCTTATTCAATTTCAAATGTTTATTTTCAATTATGGCTTCATAATTAGACTTGGAATGGAGATTCGGAGCACCACAACATTTTAATTAAAATTATGTATCACTTTATAAATTTCATTTGTATTTTATAAAATTCTGCGGAAATCTGGATGACTTTTACATTATGAGGTTGACAGAGGCTATCACGTCAAACATGCAAAATTTGAACGTTTGAAGTTGTAAAATGGCTGAGCAATCAAAGTTAGAACTTATTAAGATGGATCGGAATTGTTCCAAAAAAGGACGTTTTCGGAATAGGCGGCGCAGTGATCGAGCAGTGATAAAATTCTGCGTAGACTTCGGAGAAACACCTACAGAGACCGATACATTTTCTAAACAATCGGGAAAACATAGTAAAAGAAGCCGTACATTAGTATTTAAATGGCATATAATATTTTCGGACGGAAGGAACAATTAAAAGGATTACATGCGTGAAGGCTAACCATCATTCCGAGATTGCAGTGCTGTAAAAATGACTCTCATAACGTGACTTTACCGTATCTCCGCAAATAAAATCGTTTTTTACGTGGACAGAGGTTGGATGATTACAGGATATGAAACAATCATTGTTAAATATTATTTTACGTGTAAAACCTGAGCATTTTGTGCACAAATTTATTAGTGGTTAAAGCGACATAAGAAAAGTTTTGAGTTAAACGGTGAATATTTGAGAAAAGTTACATGTACTCGTTATCTTTTGACGTCGGCTAACGTCAATAATTTTCATTTTTAAAATGTTCCGGGTATGAGTCATCGTCGGAAACACACGGGTGATCTCGTCTTTACTTATCACGTGATAAGTAAAGACGAGATCACCCGTGGGTTTCCGAAGATGGGTATGAATGTATGTCTTTTTTTAATCTAATAAAAATATAATTATTTGTGCTTTGTTTTTGTTGAAAACTTGCATGTTAATAAAATGAAACATGAATTAAATGAAAATAATAGTTTCTTATATTTTATCAATGTTTGTCAGTAATTATCAACGTTGTCCACGAACTTTACGGACAACCCTCGTATGTCCTAAACAACCTTCCATGGGTTTGTGATTATATATTCCAATAATATATACAATAAAAAAGAAAAGAAATATCTTTTAATATGTTGATTACATTTCATTCAAAGAATTATAATATAAAGACGGATTTCTATTTTATAGAATATGGAATCTACGAAAGGATAACACGGAATGTACACGGCAATTTGTCACTGAGTCGGTGTGGTGACCCCACGGAACAAATGACCTAACTGCATGCTGCAAAGGAAAATGTAAATATGTGAGTTTACAGTCAGAGTGTACATGTAGAATCGATTTACTTGTATTTGAATAAAAATGTTTGCTATTTTATAAAGTTGAAGAAACTCACTATTTTTCGTGATGGTACGAGATTCGACCACTCCCGCATTACACATGGCGACCGTAACTTTAGAGTCTCCCTTTACTAAAACAATCACTCGTTCGTTTCCTGCGTTAATCTCTTTGCCTGAACATGATTAAACATATAACTCTTTGAACAACTTTAAAAAGGACAAAAGTAAAACAGCAGTCAGATTCAATAATTAAAATTATTTGGGACGTTGTATTAATTAATAGGTCCGCATTCAGTTCAGTTAAAACAATTTTTTAATCCTATTTTGGATTGACCTTTATTATTAACCTTACCGCTGTTAAATGTTATCTTGAACGAACAGCTGCTCAATTTCTGGTATTTCATGCAACGATAAACGACGAATTCCCATCCGAAAATGTTTACTGGAGGAGAACTACAGAGGGGAAAAAACACTGTTATGTTTTCTTTTTTACCTTTTGACAAAGATGTTAAACGCTGATGAGTAATTCTTTTCAACATTAAAGGAGGCTAGGGGGTCAACAAATTAACCACCAGATATAACTTTTTAAAAAAAATATATATCTTAAGCTGTCAACTATCATTTAGCAAAGAAAAATTTCATGAATTTAAGTTTTTATTATATCTTTATATATGGAGCTCTTCTTCTAAAGGAGATTAAAATAGTCTAGAAATGGGCAAAACCAGCCAGCCCCACTAATTTAAAAAAAAAAAGATCATCTTCAAAGTGACGAATTGCCAAGATATTCTCTCCTTTTGTACCTACGCCAGTAAAATTTGGTTCGTGTCCTCATCGACACAAGTCCAGCTGTTGAGAATGTTTCGATATATGTTCACATCCCAGCCAGTCACCCCCGAGGACTTGAAATCCACCTTTTTGTTTGTGCTCGAGTCCGTCCATTTACCGATCAGATCTGGCGGGAAAGATGTACAGGCCCCCAAACCTAAAGTTATATTCAAAATATCGTAAAAGGCATGCAAAAATTTTGAAGAAATTTTAAGAATGGTCTCACTTGCATCCATTGGTATTAGTACTTGTTAATTCTACCACAGCATCTGAGAGATTGAGATCCACGTCGTTTTTTATTTTTGCTTCAAATTCGGGATTGACTCATCTAATAGCACTACCAAGTACCGGTAATCTGTTTTGTTTTTGTAAATATTTTAAAATTTATCGTTTTCAACTAATGTAGCTTGATCGTTGATTAATGTCTTCAAACCAAAATGTGGGGATTTAAAAAAATTATTAAAGATCATACACTCAATGAAATAAAATGTAACATGTTCACCTGTCATTCAATGTAAACGCCTTTCAAAAGCATTGACATACTCGTCAGTCAATATACTTGAGTTAAAATATTTCAATATCATAAAGGAAAACCAGAACAAGAAATAACCAATCTTCGTATTAAATTTTAACACAATATATACTTGTTATATACACTGTACTCACATGTAGTTATAAATGGCAGGAGAAGGAAAAGTGAATGCTGTTCCATCTTTGTCTTCCTGTCAAAAAATGACACTTCGTTTTAAAATTGTATACAATTACTTAAAAAATCATTCTTTTTATTATTAAACCTTGGCATTGAAATAAATAGCCGCCCTCATGTTTAAAAATAACATCTTCATTTTGTATACAATTGCTTCAATTATATATTTTTTTCATTATTAAACCTTAGCATTGATCGAAAACTCACATATGTTGAAATAAATAGCAGTCCCCTTGTTTAAAAAATGGCAATTTCGTTTTGAAATTGTATACAATTACTTGTACTTCGAATATTTTTTTGTTTTTTTTTTATTATTAAACCAGAGTATTGATCGAAAACTGACATATGTTGAAATAATTATCCGTCTTCATGTTTAAAAAAATGACAACTTCGTTTTGAAATTGTATACAATTACCTCAAAAATCAATTTTATATAATTATTTAACCTTAGCATTGATCGAAAACTCACATATGTTGAAATAAATAGTCAATTTTTATCCAAACGTGTATTGCCTTGCTTGTTTCGATTTTACGTCTATAAGTAGGATCTTGCAAGACTAATTTACCTCCACATTCATGTAGTAATAGTTATTTCTTTTTTTATTTTTAATTATTATACTTACTCGTACTTGTCGCTCCAACCAGCATATATATATTCTGCTCCGCAAGAAAATTCTGGTTTTATGTCTTCTTTGATGTTTTCTTCGCACAATTTTTCTCCGTTTCTTCCTTAAAAAAGAGGTGTATCCAAATTTTAGACAAGTCAAAATAAGAATTGTTTTGTTAAAAGATTCATTATTCACTTGAAAATTGAAATTTACTCGATCTTTCTTGACTCCTTTTCCGTTTTTCCATTTTAAAGTAACTGTTAAATTTAATTTGTTAACTTACTATGACTGTATCTAATCCAGGACTGTAATCTTTTTTCTTTCGCCATTCAAATTTGTAACAACCGTGAATATTGTCATCTCCCACAAATGGCTGTAATAAAAGAAAAGACTGCATTCTTGCTTTTGAAAAAATCATACAGTTGGGGTAGGCATTAACTCGAGGTTTTGGTAGTGTAACTTAGTGACATCAGTTGCACCCCTCGAGACCTATACTAGCCTTAGGTTCTGCCAGCTAGTCACATGTCACACCTCCCCGTGGTGGCCCTGGAAATGCTTTCAGTAGCTGAGTGACAGTGGCAAAAGGCGAGTCTCCGGCGCCTTTAAATAAATGGAACCTGTGACTAGGAGAAGAAAAACCCCAACAGAAAACCACCGGTCCTCCGGGTCCAGGGGGTTTTGCATAGGGTAAGCAGCCCTATCATGTGAAAACTCACATTGCTACAGAAACCAGAGCAACAGAAGAAGAAATCCAACGCTTAACTTAGGGAGAAGCCTCACCTAGAGGCCATAAGACGCAGAATGGTGAAAGCCGTATGGAAACCAGTCAGCCGAAGGTTCTCCTGACGATGAAAGCAGCAACAAGAATAGGAACCTGGAACGTGCGAACCATGTTTGAAACTGGAAAGGCAGCCCAGGTAGCCAGAGAGATGAGGAGATACAACATCCAACTACTTGGAATATGCGAGAGCAGATGGAATGGAAGTGGCATGTCTTCATTGACTAGCGGTGAAAAGATCATATACTCTGGACATGCAGATGAAAATCATGAACACACTGAAGGAGTCGCCATCATGATGTCACCAGCTACTGCCAATGCACTGATTGAATGGGAACCAATCTCATCAAGGATTATGACAGCAAGATTCCACTCCAAAGGAAGGGAAGTAACTGTAATCCAATGTTACTCATCAACAAACACTGCAGATGAAGAAACAAAAGAAGATTTTTACACAAAATTGCAGGCTGAGAACAGTGGACACTTGACACCAAGGCGAGATATGAAAATCTTGATGGGTGACATGAATGCCAAGATAGGTTCAGACAATTCTGGGAAAGAACTCATCATGGGTACCCAGGCACTTGGAAACATGAACGAGAATGGAGAGCTGTTCACAGATTTTTGCGCTTTCAACGACCTTGTGATAGGAGGAAGTGTCTACCAGCACAAAAACATCCACAAAGAGACTTGGATTTCCCCTGATGGAAAAACCAAGAACCAGATAGACTTCATTACTATCTCAAGGAAGTGGAGACGCAGCCTCCTTGATACAAGATCAAGAAGGGGGGCCGATGTAGCTTCAGACCACCACCTAGTACAAGGCACTATAAAAGTCAAGTTGAAAGCCTTCAAGGACAACTGTGACAGACCACACATCAAGTTTAACACCCAGAGACTTCAGGAAAAGGGCACAAGAGACACCTTTAGCATTTCACTGAAAAACAGATTTGAGGTCCTAAACAATGTCTGTCAAGAAACTCCACTAGAAGAACACTGGAACTTCATTAAAGACAACTGGAAAGACACATGTGAAGAGATCCTAGGGAAAAGAGAAAAGGAAGACAAGGAATGGCTTTCAGGAGATACATGGAAACTGGTGGATGAAAGAAAACTTCTCAAACAGCAAATTATAAGTTGCGAGGAGGAACAAAAGAAGCAAGAATTAAAAGACAGACAGACTATTCTAAACAATGAAGTAAAGAAAAGTGCAAGGAGAGATAAAAGACACTTTTATAATGAACTAGCTACAGAAGCTGAGGAAGCAGCAGAGAAAAGAGAATTCTGTACCATGTACAAAATCACAAGAACCCTGGCTGTGAAAAGACCACCAGAGACCAAGCCAGTAAAAGACAAGGAAGGCAACGCGATAACAAAGGAAGAAGACCAGAGAAAGCGCTGGGCAGAACATTTCAGAGAACTCCTAAATCGACCAGCACCAGAAACAACACCAAACATACCACCAAGAGACTCTGAACTAGCAGTGATCACTGCCCCTCCCACAAGGGCTGAGACCATCAAGGCTATGAAGAAACTAAAGAGTGGGAAAGCAGCTGGGCCTGATGGAATCCCTCCAGATGCCCTTAAAGCAGACACAAAGACTTCAGCAGACATTTTACTACCCCTCCTGCAGAAGATATGGTCAGAGGGAAAGGTACCAGCTGATTGGAAAAAAGGACATCTAGTGAAGCTACCCAAGAAAGGAGACCTGGGATAATGCAAGAACTGGCGTGGCATCATGCTCCTCTCCGTCCCAAGCAAGATCCTAACAAGAATAATACTGGAAAGGCTCAAAGATGCTATAGAAGAAGGAGAACTGTTGCCGAAGCCCTATGTTCCACCAGGAACCAAAAGGAATCATGATACAGTTGGGGGCTACTCACTTCAAGGCATGGTAACTGTCGACCCAACCAACCAAGGAATTCTTCTCCGCTAACAAATTCTGGTTCGTTGTCATCGTTATTTACTTCTGTTACATATGTACATTATTTCATGGTTCTTCTTCCTTGAAGAAAATACAAAAAGTAGAATTAATTAATTCGACATCATTGTTATTTTACAATTCAAATTAATAAATAAATTTATGAAATAGTGAAAAGTAAATTGTGGCTTAATTTATTATAATCATTATTTTGAATTGAATGCAAATTTAAGATTATTAATGATAAGTGACTTACAAAGAGTGTCTCAAGCCAAGGCGAGTAATATCTTAAATCACCCGGCTCCATCGACGCAAGAAATAGACATTGTTTGCGTTTCCTGGTAACAATGGCTACATAGGCGTCTTAACCCCCCACCCCCCGGGGGGGGGGGGGGGGGTAGGAGATGCTTAGCCCCCCCCCCTCACTTTTTTTGTAAATATATACATAATATACACATTAAAAATTAGGGTTACCTTTTTTTGTTGGTTTAGCCCCCCACCCCCTTTCAATTTGCTTCCGACGCCTTTCGCTAGGGGAAAGATAAATAGTACTCAAATATTCCGCTAAAGCTTAATTAAAAGAGATTACATATACTACGATTCTTATTAATTGTGGCCAAATTTTTAATTTTTTGAGAAACAAATACAGCGTTTTAATGTCATTCGTACAGTTACATTTTACTTTCATTCAAAAACTGCTGAATATCAAATCCAGTCTGGTATTTTCCTATCTTGGTATCACTTACTTCAAAGTGAGGAAAAAACTTGATGGAGCTAAAAAAAGTTTTCGTCAGGTTGGATCATCTGAATAGTCTGTATTTGTCAATGAAAAGCCTTGAGTTCTTCCTTTTTTCTCTCTCGTCTCTCCGAGAGTCTGCATTTAAGGGTATACACAGCGTATCTTATTTACAGATAGTCTTTACATTTTTGATTAAAGTGATAGTACATGTATTAACAGATGTTCGTGGACAAAAATCAGCATGCATTATCAGGGGTTTTAAAAGGATCGATATAAATGGTTGAAAATTCTTGTATAATTTACACTTTCAGTTTGGTTCGTATACGGGGTACCCCAACTTATTTTTAACATTTTGGTAAAAATAAGAAGGGGGTACCCGAAAACGAAACAAGTGCCTGTTATAATTTAGAGAGATTAACACAAATTAAAATTACTAAACATACATTCCAAATTTTTTTTTCATCTCAATTTATTTTAGATTAATTCAACAGCATCATATATAGACATTAAAAGAGTAGCATTTGGAACGCCATAGCTGCCTTATGCCTAGGTCACATTTCCCGGCCGGTAGCCGTAGACCGGTGGTAATCGGTGGTAATCCATGGTGTTAACGATGCCCAATCATCGGTCCACATCGGCCTAGTAGTTTTTAAAGTATCGGTCACATTATCCAGCGATGGGTATACGATCGGCAACCAATGCGTTTCATGATAAAAGGGGCATGGTTGCCGGCCGGAATTACAAAGGCCTAGTGATGCATTGCTAATCATAAAACGATGTTCCAGGATAATCGGCCGATGTATATTACATCTCTCATATATAGGTGAACGTCGTTCGTACATCGGTCGACTACGGGCCAATGTTTGGTCGAACATCGACCGATGATCGGCCGTTATCTGTTGAACACCACTCAACACCCCGATGATCTCAGATTCAACGGATATTGGACGATGCTCAGCCATACATCGGCCGATCCTTGAAAGATGTTTTAATTATGGGTTGCCGATGAGGAGCGACGTGAGGCATCGTTGGAGACATCGCTGAATTTTAACTACGAATTATTTCCTACCGATGACCCCACCGATTCGCAAAATGGCCTCGGTCACCGTCCGATCACTAGTGTTGCCCGGCCGGCAACCACGCCATTTTCATCAAAAATCGCATCGGTTTCTCATCGTATACCCCATCGCTGGATAATGTGACTTATACTTAATGTGGCTTTTTCATATTATGCTGTGGTTATTTAATATGAAGATGGTGCTGTATTATATTATGCTGTGGGTATTTTATATGAAGATGGTGCTGTATTATAGTATGCTGTGGGTATTTTATATGAAGATGGTGCTGTATTATATTATGCTGATGTTATTTTATATGAAGATGGTGCTGTACTATAGTATGCTGTGGGTATTTTATATGAAGATGGTGCTCTATTATATTATGCTGTGGTTATTTTATTTGCAGATTGTGCTCTATCATATTATGCTGAGGTTATTTATATGAAGATGGTGCTCTATTATATTATGCTGTGGTTATTTTATATGAAGGTGGTGCTCTATCATATTATGCTGTGGTTATTTTATTTGCAGATTGTGCTCTATCATATTTTGCTGTGCTTATTTTATATGAAGGTGGTGCTCTATTATATTATGCTGTGGTTATTTTATATGAAGATGGTGCTCTATCATATTATGCTGTGGTTATTTTATTTGCAGATTGTGCTCTATCATATTATGCTGTGCTTATTTTATATGAAGATGGTGCTCTATCATATTATGCTGTGCTTATTTTATATGAAGGTGGTCCTATTTAATACGCCATTGGTTGTTCCTGCTCTTTTTTCCTTAGCCCAAGAAGATTTGTTATGCTATAAAAAATATGTATCATAAGTTATGAAATTTTTTTCCACTTATCTAGAAATATAATAAATTGATGTACTCACCTTCAGAAAAGTGTTTCTGGTTGTGCTGAGTTGAGTTTTCTTCTGCCATTTAGAGGTGGCACAGGGCAATTCCACAATGCAATCTTAATTATATCCCCTTTCTGTTAGCTGCCTCCGCAGCAGGGACACATCTATACAAAACACAATGTAGTTCTTATGCTTGCGTTTTAATTTCTGTCCAGATTTTACAGTTTTTGGCCCATCCTTCAACGAATGTCAGACACCTCGGCCCATTGACATCTCGGCCCAATGACAACTCGGCTCAGACAGCTCGGCCCAAGATTGAAGACAGGTCGGCCCATACAAAAGACACCTCGGCCCAAGCAAAAATTCATTGAGAAAAAAGTATTTTTCCGATTTCAGAATTTCGTCTTGAAATAAAATTTTTATTGAAAAAAGACATTGATTAAATTATCATTTTTTTTTTTACATTTTACAAAAACTCCGACGGGTATATTAACTATTATCAAGAGAATGAGAAGACATGATTAATGTGCTAATTGATAAACAAACAAAGTGCCGCGGCACATCCTTAATTTGGAGTCTTTGGGTCTGCACGTTTAACTTCCATGTCAGAATTTCGTCTTGAAATAAAATTTTTATTGAAAAAAGACATTGATTAAATTATCATTTTTTTTTTTACATTTTACAAAAACTCCGACGGGTATATTAACTATTATCAAGAGAATGAGAAGACATAATTAATGTGCTAATTGATAAACAAACAAAGTGCCGCGGCACATCCTTAATTTGGAGTCTTTGGGTCTGCACGTTTAACCACAGGCACCTGAAGTATGGATAATACCCCCCCCCCCTTTTTTTTAATGAAAAAAAAAATATGTAAGAGTGTATAATACCTCGAAAATATAAAATTTCCCCGTCAAACACATCTATATGTCGTTATTTGCAAGCAGATTGTACTTTTTCTCACGTTTAAAGAATAGCCCTATTCCGTGTATTTTTATTATACCGAATAGGGCCATTCTTTAAACGTGAGAAAAAGTACAATCTGTTTGCATATAACGACATATAGATGTGTTTGACGGGGAAATTTTATATTTTCGAGATGTTAGACACCCTGACATTTTTTTCATTAAAAAAAAAGGGGGGTGTAATCCATACTTCAGGTGCCTGTTGTTTAACTTCCATTAACTGTCATATGCTTTAAATCATTCGATATTAACATACATTTTTTAGTTTAAATTTTATAATATATAATCATATTTATGAAATGGTATGAAATAATTGTTACTATATGTTGAAATAGTAATACCATATATATTGCTCATTTCTCCATGACTGACAGAGATGCAAGTTAAGGAGTTTCAGAAATAAACCAATCATCTTTCATAGACCCCTCCCCCTTCCATTTTGATTTTAGAAAAACATAAAACCGTAAGAAAGATAACTTATCTTTTTAAAATTATTATTAATAACACCAATTCAGACACTGAATTAAATTTTTCTATCACAAATTTGCTTGGGCCGAGGTGTCTTTTGTATGGGCCGACGTGTCAATAATTTTGGGCCGACCTGTCAGGGCCGAGGTGTCAACCGTCACGGGCCGAGGTGTCGTTGGGCCGAGATGTCTGTCTACATGTATGAACATTAAATGAGAAAGGATAAATGTATACACAAACTCGGCATGATAATTCCTCAAATAATTTCTCCCATGTAATCATGGTAATTAGAGTACCAGTTCGTTCGATAAGACCCGACCATAACAGCTATCGATCATATTACGATATCTAACATGTCTAAAGCATGCCTGCATAGGGAGACGACATTTTCAGGTTAAAACAATCAAAGATAAGGGTGACAATAAAAGATAGGCTAATCACACAGCGTGAGTTACCTTGTTTATTTTGAAGAAAAGGCCTGTCACTTCCAGTCAATCATTGTAAATCATTTGTGCTCCACGTGGGTTTGTTGACAATAATTTCACGCTGAATCATCTATATGTTAGATTATTACGCGAATGTAGTACACAATTGATAAAAGGAGTTACACACCTCTTTTCTTCTATTTTATACAAGATTATTGAAAAGATAATTAAGTTCCTCAGTAGCTATGTACCTGTCATTAATTCTAAACATAATTACCTACTTGAACTATTTTGTCCTTCGTAGTATTTCTAAAGATCGCTTCAGTACCCCGTGCTAATCAAATGTTGAACCCGATTTGTTTATGTTTTAGACATACAGAGTTGTCGTTCGTTCTTCTCTCAAACGTGAAACGTATCAGCAGTAACAAAGTAACTATTCGTTCTATTATTAGGCTATTATTTTTATTGGACTTTTTTTACATAAATCAAAATGAATAGTTAAAATAAATTTGCCATAACACACGCTTTTTGATATGATAATAACAATAACGGGAAGGGATCGAATATGATTAAGCGGGTTGTATGCCCTTAGTTTAAGATACATCCGTTTGGAGTACCATGAAGCGGGGCAAACATCTTGAGAGGTCGAAAGGTCAACAAAGCATGCAAAAGTAAAAGGCGGCTTCCGCCTAAAAATGATTAAATAACGCCCTTCAATCATCTATCAATGTGAACTTGTCGTATAAAATATGCAGTAAACAAAAACGTCTTAATACTTAGAACTGAAAGTGAAAGCAATGGACGATTTATAGTAGAATGTAGAGGTGTCTCAGAACAACAGAAAGACAGAAACAACAAATCCCTCTAGATTTTCCGAAAATGGCAAAGTTCTGTCGTACCTACACTCTTACTATATACAGTATAACGACATTTTTAAAATGTGCTAATCTTAGTGATCGTTTTTATTTTTATGTTTTCGAGTGCATTTAGACACACTTAGGAAAAAAACATTAATACACAAAATACACCAACCTGAAACCAAGTGCCTAAGGGCAAAAAAGAAAGAGAAACTAGCAATAGTGTATTCAAATGATTTTAATTACATCAATTACTAGAACTAGTATTTGTTTTACTTTCAACTTTTCGAGATAATAGCTGATTAACTCAGTAATGAATTATAATAAAGCAGCACCTCCATATTAAAAAAAAACAACAGCACAATATAATAAAGCACCACCTTCATATAAATTAACCACAGCATAATATAATAGAGCACCACCTTCATATAAAATAACCACAGCATAATATAATAGAGCACCATCTTCATATAAAATACCACAGCATAATATGAAATAGCCACATAAGGCAGCTATGGCGTTCCATATCAAACTACATTGCCTATTTCCATGAGATGGTAATACCTGTTAAACTGGAGTTTTTCACGGCAAAATATGGCCATTATGAAAGATGTAGATAACAAACAGTATTCTAATATAAAAGTTCATAAAACAATACAAAATAGAAGCACAGTAAACACGGACCTCCTAAACATCAGAGGTGGGATCAGGTGCCATGAAGGAATGAGCATTCCCTGCCGTCCGGTCACCCACGCCTTGTGCTCCTTGTCATGATCAGGAAATATGGGGAAATCCGTCGTTAATTCGGTGTATAAATAATGGACTAAAAATTATTACGAAAAACGCCAGTAAGCATTTAATTTAATTATGACTCAATGATAATTTGTATTTGCTCACGAAGTCATTGTATCGACCATAGAACTTACGAAATGACGACTTTAAACGAGACTGTTGATATTCTTGTTTCACCAACTTGTTTTTTCAATAATTTACCTCGTTTAAGAAATTGTTCATACGTAGAGCATGCTCTTGCGTATCGAATCAACTGAGATATATAAACTCCGTATGCAGGTGATGAAGGTGTATTGCTGTATAAGTAAGGGAAGTTGATGATAGAAAAGTTAAATTCATCATGCACGTTTATCATAGAGCTTGGTTGTTAGATTACCATTAACGTCTTTTCCAAGTAAAATATCTTAGTATGAAACAGATGTGTCAGACTATGTGGTATCTTTGATCTCAAGCTCACCAGGATGTATCGTGTCCACATGGGAATGGAAATTACTATGATTGTTGATTGACAATGCGTCGTCGATATATATATTTTAATGTCGAGTTGAAGGCTACAACTTATCACGCAAAAGATTTTGCACCAATTCTGCTTCATATGAATACAAAAATAGGTCTGCTCATAACAGAGCGCAATCTGTACCCATGGGGATTCCAATAGATTGTTGGAAGACCTGTCTCCAAAAACCACATAAATATTGTTAATCAGAAACTCAACTTCAGAGTACTAGAGTACTTGTGTATGCAGTCAGAATGTGTTTTAACAAAAATAATTTTGCACATGACCAGTGACCAGGTAAGTAAATTTACAAGTTCCATTTTTATTAAAAAGGCAGCTGTCAATGTAAATGATAAAGTATCAAAAAGCCTTGACTTAAATTTATCATGGGGATTGTGTTTAAAGTTGAAAAGTAAAAAAAAAAAAGAATTTTTTAAGCTGTTGATTTTGGTAAATTCTTGTGATTGCAAACTTTCCAAAAGTTCGTTGGAATTTTTTAGTATCCACATCTTTTTCACACAACTTTTTGAAAATATTGTTGCACGGTAATCTTGACGTTTTCCGTCACTACTGATAATTTCTTAGTGAGGAGAAAAGAAAGAGGCTTGGTTGATGTATCTTTGTAAGGATTCTTATATGAAATTTCGGAATCCAATATACGTATATATGGTAGTTCAAATTCATTTTGGGTCTTCGGCATATCAAAAATATTCAAAACTGACATTGATTTCGAAGAAATTCTTCCTTATGTTAATTCTTGACCTTTGTGTTACTCTGCTTAAACAAAAGACAGTATCATTGAAAGAATTCCGCACAAACAAATGAAATGGATTTAATTTTTGTCATTTACTTTTAAAGGAAACAAATATATATCCAAATGCACTGAATGCGTCAAATTGCTAAAAATATCGGACAGTTAAAATGCCAATTTATGGATATTAAAAATAACATGTATTTTTGCATTTGAGATATATCAATTGCAGGATTCGAAAACGAATTATTGACTGTTTTTGATTCATTATAAAAATATCAAATCTATGTAAAAATGATTTTTTTTAATTCTTCCAAACAGATTTTTTTTAAATAAATTCCATAGCATATATTTAATTAATTTAATTTGTTTGATAAAAAATATCATAATTTCACAATTTTCAATTTGTAAATTAATTTTTATGGATTTTTATACCCCCCGCTTGAAAAGCGGGAGGGTATATAGTGATCGGGATTTCCGTCCGTCCGTCTGTTACGCTTTTTCTCTTATCCGCAACTCCTCTTATACCACTGAGTGAAATTGAATGAAACTTTCACAGAATCTTCATTACATATTGCCATTGTGCACCTCCTATTTTACTTATTTATTCGACACGTATTTTAGGTTTCCCAGAGCAAAACATGGACATTGCCATTTTTTGTTTACCTATGACGTCACATAATAGAAGCTTCTGGATAACATTTGACGGGACGAGTTATTCCTCTTTACACATTACCGTAAAACAATATAAAGCAACACATCGACATTATGGGAGGCGGGGGGTATCATTTAGTGAGCTCATTGCTCACAGTACCTCTAGTT
>PRKT01000339.1:493893-504172 GCA_003671525.1 Saccostrea glomerata
CCCACCCCCCGGTTACGATGCCTATGTGCATGGTCGCAAACCACAATCAAAACATCATCTCCCATTTGGCCGAACAGGAGAAAGTTATATACGGACTTTGGACCGTGACTTGAGACCATAGTCCCATGATATAGAGGAAAACGTCTACATATATATATACTGTTTTATTAGCAGCTAGAGGGCTTCATTTAAATTATTTGCTGCGTTGCGTAAACTAACATGTCCATCCTAATTTTGCATTGACCTTTATTATTAACCTTACCGCTGTTAAATGTTATCTTGTAGGAACAGCTGCTCAGTTTCTGGTATTTCATGCAACGATAAACGACGAAGTCCAGTCCGTAAATTTGTACTGGAGAAGAACTACAGAGAAAAAAAACCCACTTTTATGATTTTTTCTTATCCTTTGACAAAGATGTAAAACTTGGACAAGTGTTTCATTTCAAAATTTAATTAAAAAAAATTATCTTCAGAGTGGCGTTTGCCAAGATTTTCTCTCCGTGTGTACCTACGCCAGTAAAATTTGATCCGTGTCCTCATCGACACAAGTCCAGCTGTTAACACTACTGCCAAATAATGTCACATCCCAACCAGTCACCCCCGAGGACTTGAAATCCACTTCTTTATTTGAGCTTGAGTCGGTCCATTCACCGGTCAGGTCTGACGGGAAAGATGTACAGGCCAAACCTAAAGTTATATCAAAAACACCCTGACACACATGTATGCAAAAATATAGAAATTAATGTTCATACTGTTACAGTGGCATTGGAGATGGATGTTACTTAATTTTTAATCAAGGCACTTGAAAGATGGACCCCTTTCTCATTTTCTTTGCAAACTGGGGATTGACACACATTTCTTTTGTAATCTAACTTGCTCTACTTGTTATCGATGATATGTACCCTTTCAGTCTCTATAAACTGATTTGAAATAGATCGTTTACGACTGATACAGCTCAAACATTGATCAATATATTCAAACCAACATGTGAAAATGTTTTGATACATGTAGTTACATAGTTCATATACTCATTGAAGTAAAACAGAACAAGAATTAACCAATGTACATCACACGTAATACACGTTTATATATACATATACTTACATGTAGTTATAAATGGCAGAAGGAGGAAAAGTGAACGTTTTTCCATCTTTGTCCTGCTGTTTAAAAATGTAACATTCATTTTAAAATTGTATACAATTAACTTTGATTAACTGTTTCAAAAATTGAATCCTTTTTTAAAGATTAAATCTAAGCATTGAAAACTTAACTCACATGTATTGAAATATATAGCCAAGTCTTATCAAAACGTGTATTGCCTTGCTTGTTTCGATTTTACTTCTAAATTGTATGATTTTGCAAGACTCAATTACCTGTACAGAGTATTAAAAACGATTAAAACACCACTTAATGCGGATTAAGTATTCTTTGGGTACATAATACCAACCAGTCGTAGACCTTGTGAATTCTCCTCGTTGGTGTTTACATGTTGTTGTTAAAATAATTAAACTCGTGTAAGATCCCAAAATATTTTAAGATCCTGCTCAAAATTCGCTTAATATAAACAAATAGGTTGATTTTCCCACTGCATGACTGTGGAAAAGTTTATGTCTGGAATCAGGATAATGCTTACATTTTAGTACGCATAGCATCGTATTTCAAACCAATATCTGAATATTATTGTGTAAAAAAAAAATGGTATTGTCTATAAAATTTCTGTCAGATTACATGTGGGTGTACCGAGAATAATCTTATATATGAGTGGTTTCCTATGTAGACACACCAGATTCATTTTTGGTTGAGAAAAATCCCATTTTCTTTTTCAAGCAGCTTCTGAGAGTATTGCATTAGCAATACTAGTCACCCTATAGCTACCGGTAAGTGTAGTCTGGTTCCCATTAATGCTGTTATGTCGTCAAAAAAATTATTGAAACTTCAAACTTGATCTGTGACTCATCAAGATTCACAAGATACACTTCCCAGTCTCTTATACTGATGTTCTTTGATAATCATTTATATATTCTTTCATTGCTATTATTTAAGGGGGCCGACTATAGTTTCTATTGCGCAATATTTCGCGCATCATAGTAAAATGAAGCATATTTACTGTTTTAATGCAATTTTTTTCGCTTGATTATTAAAATTAAACAAAATTAAGAAATTATAGGTATAAAAATGTAATTACAATTTAATATAACTGATTTTTTAACCGTTTTTGCAATTGATAGGTAGGTTGACGTCGTTGCAGTGTGTTTTTGACGTTATGAAAATCTGTATAGCTCTTAAAGAAAGGGGTAATAAAAATATTATTAAAGAAAAAGTAATAGACATACGCTCTTGAAATTTAAAACATAGAAAATTGAGAATATCTCCAATATTTTTATTATGTTTTCGTGTGAATCCATTGTGTACGTCATATTTTGTAATACTCTATAAAAATAGTAAAATTTGCTAATGTTTTGCATTTTGAGATGGCCCCTCTTGTAACAAGACGGTAGAATTTTGTATTTCTTACATATATTGTATAATATAATATTACTCATCAAATATTATAGTTTGAACAAAATGTCTATTGTAGTATTTGTATAATTTGCTTTAAAGTGCTAAAAATTGGCATTTTCCTATCTAATCCTATAGTAAATGTACCTGTATTTTGAGTCGGTCCCTCAAAAATACCTGGACGGTAGATTTCCCCCAAACTTTGCATGTACACTGAAGTTAATGTAAGTTATATATGGTATAAAAATGAGGAGTTTCGCTATTGTAGTTTTCACACAATAAAATTATAGTCGGCCCCCTTAAATATGTTCAAGTTACTGTCCGACGCAAATATGGAATAAGACCTCGGGAAAAAAAAATATAGCTAAAAAGTTATCTTCTGCTTATTGAAACTCATTTTTCATATTACAGTTGTTTGTTTCGATATAGCACAATAGAAAACATCAATTCTGAATCTCTTCATGGGAATTAATAACCAAAACTATCTATTTTAAGAATCTAGAACCTTTAAATTTTAGTGTTTAAGAAGGGGACTCGGTCGCTTCGCTCCCTCCGCCCCTTCTTAACCACTAAAATTTAACTTAATATGATCTATCTATTACTTAATACATCTATCGAAATCTAAATATTGATAAATTCAAACTTACCATTGTTTTCATAAAAGTTTCAGGTAAAGTGGTATTTTGCTACGCAATCATCTATCGCGAATCGGCGCTTTCTAACATGAGAAGCAATTGTGACATCACAGTATGCCACGTCACTGAAAGAAGCGTAGAATGCATCGTTTTCCGAGCACGATGTAAAATAGGTAGGCCTATTTGCTGTAGAACTATGTGAAACTTTAATTTTTATTAATTTAGCAGACAGCAGGTCTCTATCTTTAGATGACTGATGTCATTAAAATGATTGGGTCTGTGTGGTCTATTAAACTGCTTAGTGAAATAATATATAGACACTCAGCCCTCCTCATTCTCTTGGAACGTTCAAAATGCTAGCAATATTTTGCCACATTTGAATGTATCTCTGATTTTTTCTATCATGGCTACATTTACTTAATTTTCCATTTACAGACCCATTCTCGCAGGATGCTTAGAAAATGATAGCACACTAGCGCTTCTTTTTCTTACATATAGATATATCAATTTATATAGATAAATCAATGATAGAAAACATATCAATCACACACTTTTCCCCATTTCTTCAATTCTTCAATTTAGGCCACTCATTGTGCTATCATGAAGAAATGTCATTTCATTTGTCAATAAATGTCATTTTCCATAATAGTGTCCACAAGAGCCTGTATTTTAAAAAAGGAATACTAATACCCGTAAATCTAGAGATTCTTTTACAACCCTATGTGGTACTGAGGAATTTGGTTAACCTTTATTTCTGCGTTTCTTCTGCTTTAAAAGAACTTCAGTGTCATCGAAAGAGTTTTACTCAAACAAATCATAACTGTTACTTGTCCATGCCATTTATTTTCAGAAAAATATGTATTTAAATGCACTACATGCATGCATTGAAAATTTTGAAATATCCACAAATAAAAAAAAACTTATCCAATGATATATACAACAGAAAAGAAAAGAATTATCTTTTAATGTGTTTATTACAGTTGATTCAAAGAATTATAATATAAAGACAGATTTCTATTTAATAGAATATGGAATATACGAAAGGATAACAGGTAATGTACACAATTTGTCACTGTGTCCGTATGGTGACCTCAGGGAACAAATGACCTAACTGCATGCTGCAAAAAAAAAAAAATGTAAATATGGGACTTTACAGTTTGTGGGTACATGTAGAATCGATTAGCTTGTATTATTGTATTTGAATAGATTGATTGATTGTATGTTGTTTAACATCCCTCTCGAGAATTTTTCACTCATATGGAGACGCCACCACTTGCCAGTGGAGGGCTACAAATTTTGTTCTATACTCGGCACTCAGGGCCTTTGAGCAGTGAGGAATCTTTTTCGTGCCAGCACCTACTGCGATAAGAAGCCTCGGTTTATACAGTCTCATCCGAAGGACCGGTCCCCACGTCCCACAGTGGGATTCGAACCCGTGACGTAAGGATTGACTCCTCACTTAGCGACTCTTAGAGCAGACGCTCTAACCACTGCTCCACGCTGGTGACGTACGAGTATTTGAATAGTATTTGAATAGAAGTGTTTTGTTGTCTTATAGAGTTGAAGAAACTTACTATTTTTCGTGATGGTACGGGATTCGACCACTCCTGCATTACACAAGGCGACCGTAGCTTTAGAGACTCCTTTTTCTAAAACAATCACTCGTTCGTTTCCAGCCTTGAATACTTTGTCTGAACATGATTAAACATATATCCTTTAAAAAACTTTTAAAATGACAAAGTAAAACAGCAGTCAGATTCAATAATTTAAATAATTTGCGACGTTGCAATAAATAACACGTCCTCATTTAGTTCAATTAAAACACTGTTTTAATCCTTTTTGAATTGATCTTTGCTTTTGGTCCGCGTAACACTTAACAATTCAAAATTCTAAAATGAACTTGAGTTTTAAAAGGTTAATATATTAGTTCAAATATCTTAATTTCAAAATGGCAAACTGATTTGACATATTGAAATTTAATAAGTTCAAAAATCCAATTTTTCAAATTTCCAAACAGGTTTTAGAATGTTAAGTTTTAGATTTTTACCTTAAACATTCAAAATTCTAATTTCCAAAAACAAATTTTGTATTTCAAAGTTTTTGAGTTTTTACTCTACCATTTCTTAAGAAAGTTTACGCTTAACAATCTTAAGTTTAGAACAGTTCTTACGACTTTTGATATTTCAAAATTTACTACAAACTTCTAAAAAAAAAAAAACTTGGAATTTTTAGATATTTACTTCAAAAATCCAAAACATCAAATTCCAAGCCTGGTTTGAATTTTGAATCTATTTCAAAACTTTTTTGGTGAATCAAAAGAGTTTTTTGATAGTTAGAATATTAAACTGATATTCAAAATTCAAACTGGGTTCAGAAATTTAATATTTTGGATATTTAAACTAAAAATCAAAAACTCAAAGTGTAAAGGTTATTTAAAATCAAAACATTTGAATCAGGATTCCAAATTAGAAATATGACATGTTACATGTATGTGTTACATGGACCGTTTTAACCTTACCGCTGTTATATGTTATCTTGTAGGAACAGCTACTCAATTTCTGGTATTTCATGCAACGATAAACGACATAGTCCAGTCCGAAAACTCGTATTGGAGGAGAACTACAGAAAAAAAACACTTTTATGATTTTCTTCTTATCCTTTGACAAAGATGTAAAACTTGGACAAGTATTTCATTTCAAAATTTAATTAAAAGAAATTATCTTCAGAGTGGCGATTTGCCAAGATTTTCTCTCCGTGTATACCTACGCCAGTAGAATTTGTTCAGCGTCTCCATCGACACAAGTCCAGCTGTTAACATTAAAACTTCCGTCCAATAAGTTCACATCCCAACCAGTCACCCCCGAGGACTTGAAATCCACTTCTTCATTTGTTCTTGAAACGGTCCATTCACCGGTCAGGTCTGACGGGAATGATGTACAGGCCAAACCTGATGTGCAGGCCAAACCTAAAGTTTTATTCAAAATGCCGTGACACACATGCAAAAATACAGAAATTAAAAGTAAATTTAGTTCATTTTCCTACAGTGGCATTGGAGATGGCAATACTTAATTTTTACCCAAGGCACTGAAGGGATAGACCCCCTTCCCAATTTCTTTGCTAACTGGGGATTGACACAATTTTTTCCTATTTTATGTAATCTAATATGCTCTACTTGTCTTCGATGATGTAACCTCTTCGTCTCTATAAACTTATTTGAAATAGATCGTAACTTAAGACTAATACAGCTCAATCGTTGGTCAATAAGCTTAAGAAAAAAAACTGGAAAACGGGTACATGTAGAATTGATTTGCTTGAATTTGAATAGAAATATTTTGCTGTTATATAGAGTTGCGAAGAAACTCACTTTTTTTCGTGATGGTACGGGATTCGACCACTCCTGCATTACACAAGGCGACCGTAGCTTTAGAGACTCCTTTTTCTAAAACAATCACTCGTTCGTTTCCAGCGTTGAATACTTTGTCTGAATATGATTAAACATAATTATATCTCTTTAACAAACTTTTAAAAATGACAAAAGTAAAACGGCAGTCAAATTCAATAATTCAAATTATTTGCGACGGAATCTATTCAAATACAATAATACAAGCTAATCGATTCTACATGTACCCACAAACTGTAAAGTCCCATATTTACATTTTTTTTTTGCAGCATGCAGTTAGGTCATTTGTTCCCTGAGGTCACCATACGGACACAGTGACAAATTGTCGTGTACATTACCTGTTATCCTTTCGTATATTCCATATTCTATTAAATAGAAATCTGTCTTTATATTATAATTCTTTGAATCAACTGTAATAAACACATTAAAAGATAATTCTTTTCTTTTGTGTTGTATATATCATTGGATAAGTTTTTTTTTATTTGTCGATATTTCAAAATTTTCAATGCATGCATGTAGTGCATTTAAATACATATTTTTCTGAAAATAAATGGCATGGACAAGTAACAGTTATGATTTGTTTGAGTAAAACTCTTTGGATGACACTGAAGTTCTTTTAAAGCAGAAGAAACGCAGAAATAAAGGTTAACCAAATTCCTCAGTACCACATAGGGTTGTAAAAGAATCTCTAGATTTACGGGTATTAGTATTCCTTTTTTAAAATACAGGCTCTTGTGGACACTATTATGGAAAATGACATTTATTGACAAATGAAATGACATTTCTTCATGATAGCCCAATGAGTGGCCTAAATTGAAGAATCATGGGGAAAAGTGTGTGATTGACATGTTTTCTATCATTGATTTATCTATATAAATTGATATATCTATATGTAAGAAAAAGAAGCGCTAGTGTGCTATCATTTTCTAAGCATCCTGCGAGAATGGGTCTGTAAATGGAAAATTAAGTAAATGTAGCCATGATAGAAAAAATCAGAGATACATTCAAATGTGGCAAAATATTGCTAGCATTTTGAACGTTCCAAGAGAATGAGGAGGGCTGAGTGTCTATATATTATTTCACTAAGCAGTTTAATAGACCACACAGACCCAATCATTTTAATGACATCAGTCATCTAAAGATAGAGACCTGCTGTCTGCTAAATTAATAAAATAGTTCTACAGCAAATAGGCCTACCTATTTTACATCGTGCTCGGAAAACGATGCATTCTACGCTTCTTTCAGTGACGTGGCATACTGTGATGTCACAATTGCTTCTCATGTTAGAAGCGCCGATTCGCGATAGATGAATGCGTAGCAAAATACCACTTTACCTGAAACTTTTATGAAAACAATGGTAAGTTTGAATTTATCAATATTTAGATTTCGATAGATGTATTAAGTAATAGATAGATCATATTAAGTTAAATTTTAGTGGTTAAGAAGGGGCGGAGGGACCGAAGCGACCGAGCCCCCTTCTTAAACACTAAAATTTAAAGGTTCTAAATTCTTAAAATAGATAGTTTTGGTTATTAATTCCCATGAAGAGATTCAGAATTGATGTTTTCTATTGTACTCTATCGAAACAAACAACTGTAATATGAAAAATGAGTTTCAATAAGCAGAAGATAACTTTTTAGCTATATTTTTTTTTCCTGAGGTCTTATTCCATATTTGCGTCGGACAGTAACTTGAACATATTTAAATAATAGCAATGAAAGAATATATAAATGATTATCAAAGAACATCAGTATAAGAGACTGGGAAGTGTATCTTGTGAATCTTGATGAGTCACAGATCAAGTTTGAAGTTTCAATAATTTTTTTGACGACATAACAGCATTAATGGGAACCAGACTACACTTACCGGTAGCTATAGGGTGACTAGTATTGCTAATGCAATACTCTCAGAAGCTGCTTGAAAAAGAAAATGGGATTTTTCTCAACCAAAAATGAATCTGGTGTGTCTACATAGGAGGAAACCACTCATATATAAGATTATTCTCGGTACACCCACATGTAATCTGACAGAAATTTTATAGACAATACCATTTTTTTTTACACAATAATATTCAGATATTGGTTTGAAATACGATGCTATGCGTACTAAAATGTAAGCATTATCCTGATTCCAGACATAAACTTTTCCACAGTCATGCAGTGGGAAAATCAACCTATTTGTTTATATTAAGCGAATTTTGAGCAGGATCTTAAAATATTTTGGGATCTTACACGAGTTTAATTATTCTAACAACAACATGTAAACACCAACGAGGAGAATTCACAAGGTCTACGACTGGTTGGTATTATGTACCCAAAGAATACTTAATCCGCATTAAGTGGTGTTTTAATCGTTTTTAATACTCTGTACAGGTAATTGAGTCTTGCAAAATCATACAATTTAGAAGTAAAATCGAAACAAGCAAGGCAATACACGTTTTGATAAGACTTGGCTATATATTTCAATACATGTGAGTTAAGTTTTCAATGCTTAGATTTAATCTTTAAAAAAGGATTCAATTTTTGAAACAGTTAATCAAAGTTAATTGTATACAATTTTAAAATGAATGTTACATTTTTAAACAGCAGGACAAAGATGGAAAAACGTTCACTTTTCCTCCTTCTGCCATTTATAACTACATGTAAGTATATGTATATATAAACGTGTATTACGTGTGATGTACATTGGTTAATTCTTGTTCTGTTTTACTTCAATGAGTATATGAACTATGTAACTACATGTATCAAAACATTTTCACATGTTGGTTTGAATATATTGATCAATGTTTGAGCTGTATCAGTCGTAAACGATCTATTTCAAATCAGTTTATAGAGACTGAAAGGGTACATATCATCGATAACAAGTAGAGCAAGTTAGATTACAAAAGAAATGTGTGTCAATCCCCAGTTTGCAAAGAAAATGAGAAAGGGGTCCATCTTTCAAGTGCCTTGATTAAAAATTAAGTAACATCCATCTCCAATGCCACTGTAACAGTATGAACATTAATTTCTATATTTTTGCATACATGTGTGTCAGGGTGTTTTTGATATAACTTTAGGTTTGGCCTGTACATCTTTCCCGTCAGACCTGACCGGTGAATGGACCGACTCAAGCTCAAATAAAGAAGTGGATTTCAAGTCCTCGGGGGTGACTGGTTGGGATGTGACATTATTTGGCAGTAGTGTTAACAGCTGGACTTGTGTCGATGAGGACACGGATCAAATTTTACTGGCGTAGGTACACACGGAGAGAAAATCTTGGCAAACGCCACTCTGAAGATAATTTTTTTTAATTAAATTTTGAAATGAAACACTTGTCCAAGTTTTACATCTTTGTCAAAGGATAAGAAAAAATCATAAAAGTGGGTTTTTTTTCTCTGTAGTTCTTCTCCAGTACAAATTTACGGACTGGACTTCGTCGTTTATCGTTGCATGAAATACCAGAAACTGAGCAGCTGTTCCTACAAGATAACATTTAACAGCGGTAAGGTTAATAATAAAGGTCAATGCAAAATTAGGATGGACATGTTAGTTTACGCAACGCAGCAAATAATTTAAATGAAGCCCTCTAGCTGCTAATAAAACAGTATATATATATGTAGACGTTTTCCTCTATATCATGGGACTATGGTCTCAAGTCACGGTCCAAAGTCCGTATATAACTTTCTCCTGTTCGGCCAAATGGGAGATGATGTTTTGATTGTGGTTTGCGACCATGCACATAGGCATCGTAACCGGGGGGTGGG
>PRKT01000339.1:506240-549082 GCA_003671525.1 Saccostrea glomerata
TTTAAAATCGTGCAAGTTCTGAATCGGAGTGTGGAGTGGTAATTTCTATTCATCGATATTGGTGAGTTCTAGGAGCATTGTGCCATTGATAAATTGTGATTTCGGCATCTAATTCGGTTCCCAAGTATAAAAAATCAACTTCGGTTGGAGACGGTGAAATTCCCAGTTTTCGTAATGGCGCCGGTTCTGACGTTTTCCTGGCATGTAAAATATCAAAATCGTAAAAAAGCCAGAAAAACGTCAGGTTTTTCGGACTAGCCACTCAGTAGCAAATTGTTGTTTATATTATTTCTCCTTTCATACAATATAGAAATCTATCTTTATTATTTTTTTGGAAGAAATGTAATAAAATTAATAACAAATATTTCTTTTTTTTATTGTAAATATAATAACTTAAAAAAACCTCCGGAAAATTGTTGAGAGCATATCAAAAAAAATAATTTTGAGGCCCTTAAGGTGCAACTGAAAACGTGTAATATGTAACAACTTAGTATTCAAATTTGTTACAACATTTTAACGTTATAAAATTATTAGTTCTTAAAACAGATTCAATTAGTTGTTACAAATTCAAACAATATACATTTCATTATATCGAGTTTGTTTTACAGATAAGATAAAAATGAGCTAAAGCAAAGTTAAAAATCCATAAAAATTAATTTACAAATTGAAAATTGTGAAATTATGATATTTTTTATCAAACAAATCAAATCAATTAAATATATGCTATGGAATTTGTTTTAAAAAATCTGTTTGGAAGAATTAAAAAATTCATTTTTACATAGATTTAATATTTTTACAATGAATCAAAAACAGTCAATAATTCGTTTTCGAATCCTGCAATTGATATCATATCTCAAAGGCAAAAATACATGTTATTTTTAATATCCATAAATTGGCATTCTAACTGTCCGATATTTTTAGCAATTTGACGCATTCAGTGCATCTGGATATATATTTGTTTCCTTTAAAAGTAAATGACAAAAATTAAATCCATTTTATTTGTTTGTGCAGAATTCTTTCAATGATACTGTCTTTTGTTTAAGCAGAGAAACACAAAGGTCAAGAATTAACATAAGGAAGAATTTCTTCGAAATCAATCTCAGTTTTGAATATTTTTGATATGCCGAAGACCCAAAATGAATTTGAACTACCATAAATACGTATATTGGATTCCGAAATTTCATATAAGAATCCTGACAAAGATACATCAACCAAGCCTCTTTCTTTACTCCTCACTAAGATATTATCAGTAGTGACGGAAAACGTCAAGATTACCGTGCAACAATATTTTCAAAAAGTTGTGTGAAAAATACGGAAGCGTATTAGTGCCACTTGGACACTTCACTTTTTTTTAATTTCTACAATTTAATCTGTAAAATTTACACTTTAATCTGTAAATTTTACACATTAATCTGTAAATTTTACACATTAATCTGTAAATTTTAACACTTTAATCTGTAAATTCAACACTTTAATCTGTAAAATTTACACTTTAATCTGTAAATTTTTCACTTTAAAGTGTAAATTTTACACTTTCATCTGTAAATTTTACACATTAATCTGTAAATTTTACACTTTAAAGTGTGAATTTTACAATTTAAAGTGTAAATTTTACACTTTTAAGTGTAAATTTTACACATTAATCTGTAAATTTTACAGATTAAAGTGTAAAATTTACACCTTATTTGTTTATTCACATAGTCAATTTAGCAACTTCACACATTCCCAGTAACGCATTTTAAAGCCAACAGACCATTAATCATGCAAGATAATTACGGAAGCGTAATATCAATCTGAACTGCAAATAACAAAATCTTTGAGATATATATTTTTACTTTTCGTTACACTATAGTAAAACTAAAGAAACACATGTATATATACTGAAACAAAAGAAGATCCCTGATTTCTTAAGCTGGGGAAAATTACGAGACCCATGAGGAAATAGTCCATCCTTGTTTATCATATACTAATAAACAAGTACGAGTACATGTAAAATAAAAATGTACAAAAAATTGTAAACATCTCAGTTTAAAACTTTTTCTCAAGTGTCAGAGGTAAAACATCACAAATCGACCGTTCGATCATAACCTATTGCAGTTCAGGTTGTTCAAAATAAAGTGTAAATAATACAGATTAAAGTGTAAAATTTACAGATTAATGTGTAAAATTTACAGATTAATGTGTAAAATTTACAGATTAATGTGTAAAATTTACAGATTAATGTGTAAAATTTACAGATTAAAGTGTAAAATTTACAGATTAATGTGTAAAATTTACAGATTAAAGTGTAAAATTTACAGATTAATGTGTAAAATTTTCAGATTAATGTGTAAAATTTACAGATTAATGTGTAAAATTTACAGATTAAAGTGTAAAATTGACAGATTAAAGTGTAAAATTTACAGATTAATTGAAGTGTAAAATTTACACTTTAACGTGTGAAATTTACACTTTAAAGTGTAAAATTTACAGATTAAAGTGTAAAATTTACAGATTAAAGTGTAGAAATTAGAAAAAAGTGAAGTGTCCAAGTGGCACTAATACGCTTCCGTAGAAAAAGATGTGGATACTAAAAAATTCCAAAGAACTTTTGGAAAGTTTGCAATCACAAGAATTTACCAAAATCAACAGCTTAAAAATTCTTTCTTTTTATTCTTTTTTTTTTTTTTTGACTTTTCAACATTATACACAACCATTCCCAATGAATATTTTAATATGCCGAAGACCCAAAATGAATTTGAACTACCATATATACGTATATTGGATTCCGAAATTTCATATAAGAATCCTTACAAAGATACATCAACCAAGCCTCTTTCTTTACTCCTCACTAAGATATTAACAGTAGTGACGGAAAACTTCAAGATTACCGTGGAACAATATTTTCAAAAAGTTGTGTGAAAAAGATGTGGATACTAAAAATTCCAAAGAACTTTTGGAAAGTTTGCAATCACAAGAATTTACCAAAATCAACAGCTTAAAAAATTCTTCTTTTTTTGACTTTTCAACTTTAAACACAACCATTCCTCATGATGAATTTAAGTCAAGGCTTTTCGATACTGTATCATTTACATTGACAGCTGCCTTTTTAATAAAAATTGGAACTTGTAAATTTACTTACCTGGTCACTGGTCATGTGCAAAATTATTTTTGTTAAAACACATTCTGATTGCACACACAAGTACTCTAGTACTCTGAAGTTGAGTTTCTGATATACAATATTTATGTGGTTTTTGGAGACCAGGTCTTCCAACAATCTATTGAAATCCCCATGGGTACAGATTGCGCTCCGTTATGAGCAGACCTATTTTTGTATTCATATGAAGCAGAATTGGTGCAAAATCTTCTGCGTGATAAGTTGTAGCCTTCAACTCGACATTAAAATATATATATCGACGACGCATTGTCAATCAACAATCATGGTAATTTCCATTCCCATGTGGACACGATATATCCTGGTGAGCTTGAGATCAAAGATACCACTTAGTCTGACACATCTGTTTCATACTAAGATATTTTACTTGGAAAAGACGTTAATGGTAATCTAACAACCAAGCTCTATGATAAACGTGATGACTTTAACTTTTCTATCATCAACTTCCCTTACTTATACAGCAATACACCTTCATCACCTGCATACGGAGTTTATTTATCTCTGTTGATTCGATACGCAAGAGCATGCTCTACGTATGAACAATTTCTTAAACGAGGTAAATCATTGAAAAACAAGTTGATGAAACAAGAATATCAACAGTCTCGTTTAAAGTCATCATTTCGTAAGTTCTATGGTCGATACAATGACTTCGTGAGCAAATACAAATTATCATTGAGTCAAAATTAAATTAAATGCTTACTGGCGTTTTTCGTACTAATTGTTAGACCATTATTTATACACCGAATTAACGACGGATTTCCCCCATATTTCCTGATCATGACAAGGAGCACAAGGCGTGGGTGACCGGACGGCAGGGGATGCTCATTCCTCCATGGCACCTGATCCCACCTCTGATGTTTAGGAGGTCCGTGTTTACTGTGCTTCTATTTTGTATTGTTTTATGAACTTTTATATTAGAATACTGTTTGTTATCTCCATATCTTTCATGATGGCCATATTTTGCCGTGAAAAACTCCAGTTTAACAAGTATTACCATCTCATGGAAATAGGCAACGTAGTTTGATATGGAACGCCATAGCTGCCTTATGTGGCTATTTCATATTATGCTGTGGTTACTTTATATAAAGATGGTGCTCTATGTAAAATAAGCACAGCATAATATAATACAGCACCACCTTCATATAAAATAACCACAGCATAATATAATAGAGCACCACCTTCATATAAAATAACCACAGCATAATATGATAGAGCACCATCTTCATATAAAATAACCACAGCATAATATGATAGAGCACAATCTGCAAATAAAATAACCACAGCATAATATAATAGAGCACCATCTTCATATAAAATAACCACAGCATAATATGATAGAGCACCATCTTCATATAAAATAACCACAGCATAATATGATAGAGCACCATCTTCATATAAAATAACCACAGCATAATATGATAGAGCACCATCTTCATATAAAATAAATACCCACAGCATAATATAATAGAGCATCATCCTCATATAAAATAACCACAGCATAATATGAAAAAGCCATATAAGGCAGCTATGGCGTTCCAAATGCTACTCTTTTAATGTCTATATATGATGCTGTTGAATTAATCTAAAATAAATTGAGATGAAAAAAAATTTGGAATGTATGTTTAGTAATTTTAATTTTTGTTAATCTCTCTAAATTATAACAGGCTCTTATTTCGTTTTCGGGTACCCTCTTCTTATTTTTACCAAAATGTTAAAAATAAGTAGGGGTACCCCGTATACGAAACAACTGCCTGTGTAAATTATACAAGAATTTTCAACCATTTATATCGATGCTTTTAAAACCCCCTGATTATGCATCTGATTTTTGTCCACAAACATCTGACAATACTATAACTTTTAATTAAAAATGTAAAGAATATCAGTAAATAAGATACGTGTGTAAACCCTTATACGTTATATGCAGACTCTCGGAGAGACGAGAGAGAAAAAAAGAAATAACTCAAGGCTTTTCATTGACAAATACAGACTATTCAGACCCCGGGATCATGAAGCATCTTAAGCTTAAGTCAAAAAATGTCTTAGATGCTGAAATTTTCTAGAGGGGAAGCAGCCCAAAATAAAAAAGGTTTCCGATTTTGTATCATCAGTCTGCTGTTGTATGCAAATTATGAATTTCCTTTAACAAGTTTTAAAGATTTTATAGAAAATTGAAATTTTGACTTAAGTCTAAGTCTGTTTCATGATCCTGGGACCAGATGACCCAACCTGACGAAAACTTTTTTTTTACCTCCAAGTTTTTCCTTACTTTGAAGTAAGTGATACGAAGATAGGTCAATATCAGACTGGAATTGAAATTCAGCAGTTTTTGAATGAAAGTAAAATGTAACTGTACGAATGACATTAAAACGCTGTATTTGTTTCTCAATAATTAAAAATTTGGCCACAATAAATAAGAATCGCAGTATGTAATCTCTTTTAATTAAGCTTTAGCTGAATATTTGAGTACTATATATCTTTTTCCTAGCGAAAGGCGTCGGAAGCAAATTAAAAGGGGGGCTAATTGAAAGTGGGGGGGCTAAACCAACAAAAAAGTAATCCCCAATTTTTAATGCCTATATTATGTATATATTTACAAAAAAAGTGAGGGGGGGCTAAGCACCTCCTAGCCCCCCCCCCTCCCCCCGGTTCAGACGTCATGTAGCCATAGTTACCAGAAAACGCAGACAATGTCTATTTCTTGCGTCGATGGAGCCGGGATGATTTCAAATATTATTCGCCTTGGCTTGAGACACTTTTTGTAATTCACTTATCATAATTAATCTTAAATATGCGTTCAATTCAAAATAATGATTATAATAAATCAAGCCATAATTTACTTTTCAATATTTTATGAACTTATTTATTAATTTGAATTGTAAAATAACAATGATGTCGAATTAATTAATTCTAGCTTTTGTATTTTCCTCCAGAAAGAAGAACCATGAAATAATGTACATATGTAACAGAAGTAAATAATGATGACAACAAACCAGAATTTGTTAGCGGAGAAGAATTCCTTGGTTGGTTGGGTTGACTGCATTTCATTTCCGGAATTTTTAGTAATTATCAACATTTCATTTCCGACATTTTTTAGTTTTCATTTCCGACATTTTATTGTTTTCATTTCCGACATTTTTCAGATAGTACCTTTGGTAACAGATGTGAAGACTTTACCTGTTAAAAATTTAAAGGAATATATATAATAAATAAATCATTGAAATCTAATTTTTTGTAAATTTATCAAAGAAACGACTTTGGCAAAATGTAGGCAACTACCCGAATTAAAGTTTGAGCGATTGACTCAATGTTTACTGAATTGCGCAGATGTAAAGCAGATAGAATAAAGTTCTGTGTAGAGCAGTGTAATGAATGTGTTATAAACCGGAGCTCAACTGGATACAGAGATATATATAGAGTACATCAAGTGTCTTGGACATAAGTTTGGTGCTGTCACTGACATTTATTTTAGTGCATATTAAATGAGGTGAAAAAGTTGAATGTTCATTGAACTCTTTAACCTAGACTTAGTGCTACATGTATGCATATATGTATAAATTAAATAGAATTTTTAAAAACATATTTTTTAATCAACATTTTGCAATAAATACTTTTAAAATTTCATTTTCGCTGACTAGGAAAACATTAAATTACCGCACAGGTAAATTCCGGAAATGAAACCAAAATTATGTCGGAAATGAAACCAAAATTATGTCGGAAATGAAATAAAAAAATGTCGGAAATGTTATGCAGATTCCCGGGAATGAAATGCAGGTTTTCAAAAGCCATTTGTGGGAGATGACAATATACACGCTTGTTACAAATTTGAATGGTGAAAGAAAAAAGATGACAGTCCTGGATAAGATAAAGTCATAGTAAGTAAAAAAAATAAATTTAACAATTACTTTAACATGGAAAAACGTAAAAGGAGTACATAAAAATCGAGTAATTTCAATTTTTAAGTGAAAAATGAATCTTTTAACAAAACAATTCTTATTTTGACTTGTCTAAAATTTGGATGCACCTATTTTTAATAAAAGGAAGAAACAGAGAAAATTTGTGCGAAGAAAACATTGAATAAGACATAAAACCAGTATTTCCAGCGGAGCAGAATATATATATATATATATATATATATATATATATATATATATATATATATATATATATATATATATATATATATATATATATATATATGCTGGCTGGAGCGACAAGTAACTAAAATAATTTAAAAAAAAGAAAGAAACAACTATTACTACATGTATGTGGAGGTAATTGAATCTTGCAAGATCCTACAAATTATAGAAGTAAAATCGAAACAAGCAAGGCAATACACGTTTTGATAAAATTTGACTATTTATTTCAACATATGTTAGTTTTCGATCAATGGTAAGGTTAAGTAATTATATAAAAATTGATATTTGAAGTAATTGTATACAATTTCAAAACGAAGTTGTCATTTTTTTATAAACAGGAGGACGGCTAATTATTTCAACATATGTCAGTTTTCGATCAATACTCTGGTTTAATAATAATAAAACAAAAAAAAAGAATCGAAGTACATGTAATTGTATACAATTTCAAAACGAAATTGCCAATTTTTAAACAAGAGGACTGATATTTTTATCAACATATGTGAGTTTTCGATCAACGCTAAGGTTTAATAATGATTAAAAATATAATTGAAGCAATTGTATTATTTCAACATATGTTAATTTTCGATCAATGCCAAGGTTTAATACTAAAAAGAATTATTTTTTAAGTAATTGTATACAATTTTCACGAAGGTGTCATTTTTGTTAAAACAGCGGGACAAAGATGGAACAGCATTCACTTTTCCTTCTTCTGCCATTTATAACTACATGTGAGTACAGTGTATATAACAAGTGATGTGTTAAAATTTACTTCGAAGATTGGTTATTTCTTGTTCTGGTTTTCCTTTATTATGTTGAAATATAACTCAAGTTTATTCACTATAGCATCATCGATACTCTTGAAAGGCGTTTGCTGTGAATGACAGGTGAACATTAGGCCTATACATTTTATTTCATTGAATGTATGATCTTAAATAATATTTTTTAAATCCCCACATTTTGGTTTGAAGATATTAATCAACGATGAAGCTATATTAGTTGAAAACGATATATTTAAAAACATCTTACAAAGACAAAATGGACAGATTACAGGTAATATGTAGTCCTATAAGTTGAGTAAATCCCTGATTTCAAAAGAAAAGGAGGTGGATGTTGTTTCTCAAATGCTGTGGTAGAATTAACAAGTAACATACAATACCACTGCATGGATGTAAGTGAGACCATTCTAAAAATTTCTTCAAAAGTTTTGCATGTCTTTCACGATATTTTGAATATAACTTTAGGTTTGGCGGCCTGTAAATCTTTCCCGCCAGACCTGACGGGTGAATGGACCGACTCGAGCACAAATAAAGGGGTGGATTTCAAGTCCTCAGGGGTGACTGGTTGGGATGTGAACATATATCGAAACATTCTCAACAGCTGGACTTGTGTCGATGAGGACACGAACCAAATTTTACTGGCGTAGGTACACAAGGAGAAAATATCTTGGCAATTCGTCACTTTGAAGATGGTCTTTTTTAAATTAGTGGGGCTGGCTGGTTGTGCCCATTTTTCGACTATTCTAATCTCCTTTAGAAGAAGAGCTCCAAATATAAAGATATAATAAAATGATCAAATTATAAAACTAAAATTTAAAAACTAAAATTTATGAAATTTTTCTTTGCCAAATGATAGATGACAGCTTAAGATATCATATCTAAACAAAAAAAGTTGTATCTGGTGGTTAATTTGTTGACCCCCTAGCCTCCTTAAATGTTGAAAAGAAATACTCATCAGCGTTTTAAATCTTTGTCAAAGGATAAAAAAGAAAACATAATAGTGTTTTTTCCCCTCTGTAGTTCTCCTCCAGTAAACATTTTCGGATGGTACTTCGTCGTTTATCGTTGCATGAAATACCAGAAATTGAGCAGCTGTTCTTACAAGATAACATTTAACAGCGGTAAGGTTAATAATAAAGGTCAATCTACAAATGGATTCAAAAAATGTTTTAACTGAACTAAATGCGGACCTGTTAATTAATATAACGTCCCAAAGAATTTTAATTATTGAATCTGACTGCTGTTTTACTTTTGTCGTTTTTAAAAGTTCTTTAAAGAGATATACATATGTTTAATCATGTTCAGAAAAAGAGATCAATGCAGGAAACCATCGGGTGATTGTTTTAGTAAAGGGAGACTCTAAAGCTACGGTCGCCTTGTGTAATGCAGGAGTGGTCGAATCCCGTACCATCACGAAAAATAGTAAGTTTCTTCAACTTTATAAAATAACGAAACATTTCTATTCAAATACAAGTAAATCGATTCTACATATACCCCCTGACTGTAAATTCACATTTTTACAATTTTCTTTGCAGCATGCAGTTAGGTGATGTATTCCATGGGATCACCATACGGATTCACTGAAAAATTGTGGTCTTACATTCCTTGTTATCCTTTCGTAGATTCCATATTCTATAAAATATCATAATTCTTTGAATGAAATATGATAAATATATTAAAAATATTTCTTTTCTTTTTTATTGCATATACGAGGGCTGTTCAATAAATACTAGTAATGTCCTGAACTGTATGATATACAATACAAGTATCATATGACATTAAACTTGACTTCCTCTCATTATTTGATTTTTTATGAATTTATAACAGTTTGTGTGACCACTTTTCATTACATAGTTTCATAGTGAGAAGCTGGAAAACAAGGGCTATTCGACACACTGCATTATAAATGAATGGTAAAGAATAAGTAAACTAGAATGAAAATAAAAGCTTCATTAAACCTGCTGTAAAACTTGTTAATAATACCTAAGAAATATTCACTGAAATATGTGACATTTACAGCAACCAATGCCTGTTTTATAGACAAATGAGCAGATGGATTTCAGTGATAAAAAAAATATTTAATGGGTATCAAAAATGGGTACCGTCCTTGCCAACAAAAAATTATAACAACTTAGGTACTGTTTGCCAAATTTCAACAAATAATATTTGATGATGTATGATTGACTTTAAGACACATAGCAAATTTGATAGACATCATTTCGGGAGTAGTTTACACTGTTTTTAAGAAACGTTTGACGGTAAAAATGCTTAGTGCTCAAAGGTCACCCTATATTTTGAAAAATGAGTGAAAACGACAGCGTGAACGAATGTCTTAACAAGTATCTTAAAATATCAGTAATTGTAGTTATCCACGTTTGTTTGATATTCAAACAGATCTATTGCTTAAAATCCTCAAAACAAAATTTACCATAAGATGTACTTGATAAACACAGCAAAGGAGTGACAAGAGCAAAGAATTGCAAGAGCACAAAGACAGATTTATATGCATTTTTTTTAATATTAGTGGTATTGTTGTTCAAATGCGTATTCGGGGAGACAGTTTGATAGCTGGAGGAGGCTACAAAGGTTTATTAGAGGAAAAACCCAGAATCAGGAATCCAGTACATTAAATTTCTTCATGACAGCGTCCAAACCCGCACGCCCTGAAGAGTAAAGGGGTTTTCGGAAAGTTAATGTTTTTTTCACATTAACAATATTCGCCAGATCTTTGACCTTTTGACTTGTTTCTATTTCCAAACTTGAAAAAACACCTTTCAGAAGGAAGAAAAAAGTCCAGGAAATCACTGGATCTGCCATTTTCCAGTATACTAAGGATCATACCCCAAAATGAGTTCTAAAACAATCAGAAAATGGATAAAAAATGTTACGGACATGTGTTTTAATTAAAAGAGATTAAAAAGTTAAATCATGAAGACTAAATCATTGAAAAGCGTCTTTTGTTTATTTCCGAGCACCTAGGACATTTTTTATTGAACAGCCCTCGTATTATTGGATATATCATTACAAACCCATGGAAGGTTGTTCAGAACATACGCTTCTGTAAGATAACAGAGAGGTTAACAATTTACAAAATTACTACATGTACTTCTTTTATCAAATTAAAAGTCGCCATAACGACTCAACATTTGTCATAACGAATCAGGTGGTTTAAACTAATTAATAATTCATTTTATTGGCTTTGTTTCACTTTTTAAAAAATTTAATTACTATGTTTAATATGTTGAAACAATGTTTAAAATCCCATATAAAACGTACAAATAGAAAGTTCTGAAATTATAAATTCAAATTAAACTTACGCTACTTTTACTTTTATAGCAATCAAATTTATTTTAAAGAACTTAACAAATATATTTTTAAAAAATTCAATGTTTTTTACACATCAATATTTATCAAAAACTTTAAATAATACTTTGTCGATTTCGACAATTCCTATATTTGATTGAAGATACTACATGCATTTAATCTTGACACACATCTTGTAAGTCGCGTTTAATTGGATGAAGATTATAGCTTATTAATATTATTATTAAATCATAAATACTATAGATAGTATCAAAAAATTAAATTACAAGTCACAAATCGTTTCAATAAATTTATATAAAATCCAAAATAACAAGCTTGGTGATTCCAATTTTAAAAACTATTGTAATTTTTCAGGAAGAAGAAACCGGGGAGAGTTTGACAGCAGATACATATATTGTCCAGAATATATCGAGCCAGAATTTGCGAACATTGAGAATTTCAGACCCTTGATTTAACACAGTCATTGTAAGTTCAGTGAATTTCCATTTCTTGGTCATCTATGCTTAACATTTTATTTATGCCTATAAAAATTACAAGTGATATTTATAGTATGAATTACCAACTGTAAAATACATTTTAGATACAGGTAAGGGTCAAAGCGTGGTTTAGAATTCATGGTCAGTTAATTTTTTAAAATCTTTATATATATATTTTGTTAGGAGAAGAGAGAAAACAAGGAGTATAAGGAATGCAGAGTCAATTCACCTGTCAAAAACACAAAAGAATCGGAAGTGAGAAGATGTTGTAAATATTCATAAATTGTGAATATTTTATTAAAACAAGTTACAGCAAATATGCTAGTGAAGCACTGAGATCAAAATTAAAATATTAAGATTGATTTTTATCTTATAGGATAAGGAGGGGAATTTATACATAATTAATGTTACAACCCACTATGTTTTGTATGGAGTTCTTAAAAACACAGGTATGGGATCATTTTGACATTTCTAATCTATGCAGTTAAACAACTACAAATATCTAAATTCTGTAAGTTATGAACTTCATAAATATGGTTTTTATTATTAGAACCCGCTGTCATTGGCTGAAAGTTGCGCTAAGAGCATCCCCACCGAACTGAAAAGAAACACGAGTTTCCTTGAGGATGAGACAACTCTCGGAGATCCAGAACAATCAAATGAACAGGTACTTTGCTATCTAGAATGTATTATATCATAGAACTTGGACCATTGAAATGCGATTGTATGATCCCAGGCATAGCACAGACTAGATTAATTAAGGTTCGTTAACCCGCTGCTCACTCATATGAAATGTTTCTTTTACTCTTATAATTTTCCAAAAGAAATATAAATGCTAATTAAAAACCAAATAATCATCCAATGTAGCATGGCTCGCCGCACAAAATGGGACAAAAAATACACTTCAACTTGACACATTAATAAAGGGATATTAGACATTTTTGTCATTAAGAATTACCTCTCTTATCAGAGTATCGATGTACCTTAAACCAAAAATTATGAATGTTACCTACATTTAACTCCTTATTTTTTTTTCAGAAGAAAGATAGGAACGGAAAGAAGAGAAGTCCTGGATTTTTCTCATGATTTTTTCATTGATCTCTTCCAACCTTTGAACTTTCTTTCACCATCTTCTCCAAGTGCTTTCAAGAATTTTTTTTTTTTTTATACAAATAATACAACAGTTAACCATCTTTTAAGCTATTTGAGGAATTTTCATCTTGGATCATCAATTTATATTAAGCTTCATATATTTATTTAATCATGAGTAAAATATTTATGAAATTTTATTGATTTTTGTTTTGTCTATATTATACAAGTATTACTGTTTTTTTTTTAGGTCAATTCGATGATTTAGACACCTTAACCATTGTATTGACCTATAAAACCCAGCAATAACTGTTTTATTATGTGATTTTAAATGACAGCAAACTCTTACAAGACTGTTGCTTTCAATTAATTGAAAGTTTTAACGAAAAATTTCAACAAGAAAACATTGTTATAGGAAATACGGAATAGAAATAATTCCTTATATTATACCTTCATGTAAATTAGTTGAATCTGATTGGTCGAGAAACATTTGCTAAAAACACTATTACCCGCTGAATTATGAAGCCACGCCCTCCAGCGTAGCAACAGTCAACATTGCTTGACGACGGGAGGTATTCCAAAAAATAGCGACTGCGCAGAATTTATGCGTGCACGGTTCACTGTTAAATGTATTTTATATATAAATATTGCATGTAGTTGAGTGTAACATTGAAAATTTTCACCCCAAGAAAACCATTGTCAACCGAGGCGCAGCCGAGGTTGACAATGGTTTTCGAGGGGTGAAAATTTTCAATGTTACACTCAACTACATGCAATATTTATCATATTATACTGATTGTTTTAAACAAATACATATTACAGTGAACCGTGCGCGCATAAATTCCGATCAGTCGCTATTTTTTGTAATACCACCCGTCGTCAAGCAATGTTGACTGTTGCTACGCAGGAGGGCGTGGCTTCATTATTCAGCGGGTAGTAGTGATTTTTATCAAATGTTTCTCGACCAATCAGATTCAACTAATTTACATGAAAGTATAATATAATATATTATTATGCTTCCTGTCAGTTTGTCTCTATTTATTACACACTTAGTAATAAATACAGGTTTTTTGCATATGCGATTTGGCTGACATCACAATAGCCGTATCAGCCCTGCAGGGCTGATATGGATTTGCAGGGCTGATATAGGTTATCAGCCCTGCAAATCCATATCAGCCCCATAAGGTAAATCTTAATTTACAAATACATGTAATAGATTATTTTTAAATTACGAGTCGAGTGCATTGAAATAGAAGTGGAAACAAACCAAAATCGTATGAGACAATAGACCATGTACATGTATGTAAGAAGTACATGCATAATTATTTACTTATTTTCTTCTCAACTTAATGCATGCTGTATTTTATTACTAAGTATGTAATAAATATATTAATACATACCCTTTTCCACATCACATCCTGTATCAGCCCGAGACACCAATATCAGCCCTCGGGCCGAAGGCCCGAGGGCTGATATTGGTGTCTCGGGCTGATACAGGATGTGATATGGAAAAGGGTATGTATTATTCTCTATATAACCCATATCCTACTATTCTCGCATAATGGTCTAAGGATTTATATAGCGTAAACATACTATGCCGAAATAGTGCACGGCTTTATTTACTGAAGAAAATTCTTCAATGCACAAGCCGGGGATCGAACTCACGATCATGAGATTGTCAGTCCGATGCCTTATCGATTACGCCACAGAGTAATTGTTAGAATTCCGAGCTCCGGCTCGTGCACCATGTGTCAAACCCTGCCTACTATCTAGGCATAGTACATGCATAATGCAACACTATTTTATAAATAAATATTGCATGTAGTTGAGTGTAACATTGAAATTTTCACCCCAAGAAAACCATTGTCAACCGAGGCGCAGCCGAAGTTGACAATGGTTTTCTTGGGGTGAAAATTTCAATGTTACACTCAACTACATGCAATATTTATATATTTACCTGCAATGATTCCTTGTATTAACCTAGAAGGTCACGTGATTTATCATATTGACCTGTAATAATTCCTTGTATTGACCTGGAAGGTCACGTGCAGGTCAATATAACGTAGTATTTTTTTTTAACATTGTTGGATCTCATCCAATCAGAGAGAGGGAAATTATTCAATCATATGATAAAAGAAAATTAATAAACGGAGAGGACGAAAAAGACTAGGAAACTAATAATTATTAGAATGACGGACCAAAAGGGTTAAAGCTCGGCTCTGTCGGACATTTCATCCTGGGGGAAAATTGATCGTGGATGATGGGCGATTAATATTTTGACATGACTTTTGCATTCCATTTTAAAATTTTGATCTCTAATTTCTTCACTAAACTACTCAAGAAAGAGGAACAAGGAATTAAATGTAATTTATTTGAATAACAATTCTGGTCCGACAATCCCATAGATTTTACAGTAGGTATATTGTGTTTTAAAATATCACATTAACCTTGTAGGGAAGGTTTCGGTAAAAGTGCTGCCATCTGAAAAAAATACGAAAAATAAAAAAAAAATCATAAAAAATATACATGAATAAATACATGTATTAAGAAATCGAAACGAACTGTACATTACCTTAACGACTTCCAAAATGATAAGATGATGGTCATCTGCCAAAGAAGCATTTAGATTGAAATAACATTTATTTGTCATAAAAAACACGTTTTGTGTAAATTCTTAAGATATTTAACAAGAACAACAAGGGTGAGGAAAAATTAAAATATTACCTACAACAAAATGTTGATACTACCTGAAGAATCTAAACTTGATATTAACTTGACTAGAAGCTGGCATTTAAAGGAAAATAATATTACTTTGTGATCCACAATTTTGGTGCCTTTCAGAATGACTTACGATTAACATCAAGCGTGGTAAATCTGGAGTTCAGGTCATGTGACGCCGTGATGCGGCCATCGCCGTCTGTGTCCAAAGCGGCGAAAAAAGTGTCCGATTCCTGCGTGGTTCCAAAACCGGAAGAGACCCAGCCGTGTTCGAATTCAGTTCTCGTTACGCTATGATCGCCTGCATGTAGAAAGACGTTTTAAATTTGAAGTTCATCAATGTATTTTCAGTCTCTGTAATTTTTGGTAGAAATTTGAGTTTTCTAATCACCACTGTCACTTTATTTACTGGTAAATATCCGGGTTTTTTCGCGATGATCTATTTTTCGCTTTTTCCGCGACCTTTTCTTAATTCGCAAAATATTAAACACGCAGAAATTATGCCAGCTATACAATGTGACATAAAATTATTACCTTTTTTTCAAAAATCTTCAATTGTAATTAATAACTTACGCAAAATAAAAACTGTACAAATTAACCCCTTTTCGCAAAATTTCCAAACACGCGAAAAAAAATCCAGATATACGGTACTTGATATTTTACTGGTTATAATACAAGTGCCCTTATTAAATGAATTTTATTTTTTTTTATCATTCTTCATTAAACGATTAAAGACCAAACAAAAGCAAATAAAAAAAAATTGAAAGAGGAGGAACTTTACCATTTGTGTCAAAGGATGAGAAGTAGAGTGAGAATTCGTGTTTTGTGAGTATGTTGTCTTTATTGACATCAGCTCTCTCAAACAATACAGCCAGTGGAGCTTCCAAAATGATCTACAGCAAATAATAATGTAAATTATTATATTATTGAAGGGGGGAAATAAAATTCTGCAATGAAAGATTGAAAGTATTGCATTTAGTTACAACAGTATCGATTTTTTAACTGTTATCTATGGCAAGCCCTTTTGCTATTTATTCGGAATATAAAATTTATCTGAAAATTAGAGATGTCTCTCATTTTAGAGATACCAACAAAGATCCCAAAACTTGAAACCTATCTCCCATGCAGACAAGTAAATAAGATGAAAAGAAAATTATTAACCCCAATCCATTTCTTTGCAAATTCGTTGGCTGTTACTTGACCGTCACCTGTCGATGGAAGAAAAAAGATGCTATGGTTAATATGAATAAAACAAATTATTGAACATTTTCAGGATATTTTTTTGATATCAGCTCTGTGAGATGATATAAAAGATTTCAATTAGAGAATAAATATTTCAATGTATTGTTTCTCAAGAATTTTTCAAACAGTATTGATACATTATTTTCAAGATAATTGAAAGAAAGCCTTCAACAGCAGGGTTACAATTTTGAAATGAAAAGTTGGGTTTATGATGTTATACGAGTATACGAAGAACTTGAATATATTCTGTTTCTATACATTGTGACTAAGTTCCTCAAAAAATTGACAACAAACGAAATGACAATACCTAACCATTAAAAATTCAAATTATAGGGAGATGCTTAGGATTTACCGTCTGTGTCGAAGACATTATACATTGGGTTCAAGTCTTTTGCGTCAATAATGTTGTCATCATTAAGATCAGCGAGGTAGAAGAAAGCTTCTGCGTGCTCCTGATTCTGGTGTGTGATCGATTGCCATAGCGACACAAACTCAGTTTTGGTCACCTGACCATCACCTTAGAAACAAATTCAAAGCTCTGCATTGTACTTTAATATTAAAAAACAAAGAAATATTACTTTCCAATGGCTTATATTTGAAATTATTTCTAGCACTTAAAAATAAAAGAATGAAAAATATTTCAGACAATATTGAGACGTTCAACAGAAATAATTTATCATAAGATAATGTATTTTTGAAAGATTGTTTACTACATATCAATGTTTATGGTCTATCATTATATATATTTTCGGAGAGCTACAGATCTGCAGCTAAGTTAATGGTATCTTAGAATTTTCTAAGTTTGTTGGTTACCGTCGGTATCAAAGCCATGATAGACGTCCTCTAGTTCCGGTTCGGAGATAATTCCGTTCATGTCCTTGTCGGCCTTCAGGTAGAGGACGTTAATGATGCCGTACATGTCCAGCTTTGGATCCACCTCACTGGAGGAGTTGGGGATCATATTAATGTAGGAAGAAAGGGAGAAGCACAGATAAAAGCAAGCAGAACAAACATTGACAGATCATTGTAAAGCATGAAAAGCAGAACAAGGGAACCGCAAAGTGGAGCATCCCCTCGCAAAGAGCATGTCTTTAACTGAAATCAAGGCAGCATTTGACAACGATCTCCATGCAAATTATATCATTTCCGTTTTACACAAAGGACAAACTAGACCAGCTGCCAACAACCTACAGGAACGTAAAATTCCTATTTCCCGCCAACTCCGTTGCAAGGGGATAACAATCATTCAGGCGTGACACGTCATTGTACAGCACATAAAAGCATAATGTATTTATTCATGCAAAGGCATTAAAACCATAAAATTCTGTTTTAGATATCTAAAATAAAATTTAGGATATTTAAAATAAAATTTAGAAAATAATCTGTTCAAAGAATTCAAAGCGATCATTTATATTATGATAGCGTCATCTGAAGGAAGTTACATGTCACATTCAAGCGAACACTCCAATGGTCGCAGGTGTTAATTTGTTTTTATATTATTTTCAATTATTATGTTTTGGCAACATGAGTATGCATTTTTCTGTAACTACATATAGTACATATATAAAAATTACGGAAATGATATTTACCCTTGTCCATGACTTCCGACGAATAGAACAGCCAATACCAAGAACCGGATCTAAGATTAAAAAAAACAACATTTGCTTGGTTCTTAAAAATTTTGAAACTTTAAAAACTGATCACAAAATAGAACTCTTCGTTTAAAAATTTTCATTGCTTACCATTTTGAAAAGTTTTCTACAAGAGTTTGTTTGAAGATGGTGGCCAATCGAAAGATACCGGCACAGGTGACAGAAATGGACACTGTCATAGATTACGTCGTAAAAGGCCAATGGTAGTTAAATTTTAGTTCCTACTAATTCCTCCATACTGGTAACTTTACGATTTTCATTCACCTTTCATTCTGACACTAACACATTTTTCGAATTCCTGAAACAATCCAATCGTCGAAATGCATTGAACCACATGCGCCTGGACTTCTATCAGCAAGTAGTAAAAGAATCTGTATACAGTATCAAATTTTTGAGTTTTTATAGGTCTATATTCATTTAGAGGGGGCAGAATATTTTGTTCTAAGACTTTATTTACTACTTGGCGATAAAAAAAATCAATTGCCTGTGAATATACAGGCATATAAATCGGACTACAAGACACTTTTCTCATGTTTGCGGTTATACTGTATATATAGCTGTTGATTCCGAACAGGCCAAAATATTTGGCGGATTTGTCCTAAATCACATATTGAAGCAGGACAGAGCAAGAACCAAATCTTTGCTTGTTTTGGCCTTTTCCTTTTCAAATAATCTTTCACCTCTGTCTGTGACGTAATGTCGGCAGGTGAGATTATTACTGATAGCACTGGAGAAATGGAATTATTTCAGACTAGTTTATAGTGCATTATAAAGATTTTCATAGAATTCTTCTCTTCGTTCTATTTAATTGGTTCCTTATCTATATCAATACAAGACAACGTCAGTAAATGCATGCTGCATGTATAGGATCTTAAGTAATTTTTATCAAAGGTGTCTGTTGTGATATTCGATTCCTAGTAAGGAAGTTCTCTATGTCTGTATTGGTGTTGATTAGTGTCACATTTACACAGAGATGTAGCAGTTCGTGTAAATCAAGTATCCAAACATATACTCAGTACTTAAGGTTCATTGATACTCTGATAAGAGAGATAACTCTTACTGACATATTGTCTAATATTCCTTTATAGATTTGCCAAGTTGAATTACGTGTCTTTTTTGTCCAATTTTGCCCCGCAAGCCATGTTAACTGTTTTTATTATATGATTGAATAACTTCCATCTCTCTGATTGGCTGAGATCCAACTATGTTAGAAAAATATAACGTTGTATTGATCTGCACGTGACGTTCCAGGTCGATACAAGGATTTATTTCCTCTACATTGATCTAAAAATAGATAGGAAAATTCCAAATTGATACAAATTTAAACGACTATGATTTTTATTTTCATGTGAACAAAACATAAGCGAATATATATTTTAGGGTGAGGGTGATAAGAGGGGATGCAAGGACCCCCCTCCAACACTTTTACTGAACAACAATTTTTGTTTTAATTATTGGCAGTCAGTTTTTCCTGGTAATACTCCGTCCTTTCAAAATCTATCCTATAAAAAAAGACTGACATTATATGTATTTTTTTCATGGCAACTAAAATTTAATTTAAAAAAAAATTTCAAATTGATACAACTGGTAAGGTTTATTCACATTTTAATTCTGCTTCTCTCTTGTATTTGGCTAAGACTTAATAAAATGCAAACAAGTAATGAGATGTATCATTTTATCAGTGAATCATATAATAAAACAATTATTGCTGTTTTTTCGGTCAATGCAATGATTTAGCCATCTTCGAAGTACAATATTCACCTCGCCCTTCGGGCTCGGTGAATATTGTAATCCTCAGATGGCTAAATCATTGTGTAGACCTCAAAACCCAGCAATATTTGTATAGTATTTTACTTTTAAAATACATTTCCTTTCGAAAATCACATAAGGTTCAATTTTATTTTATATGAGTGAGCAGAGGGTTTCAGAACCTTAAATTTGAGTGATTCGTGTAATTGTTAAATGTACTGAAAATATATTTATTGGTAGGGTTCGAGGTCAACATGCGTTTTGTCGAACCAAGAACCAACCTGTTTGCCTGAGGCCATTAGGTTCGAGAGGTAGACAAAACGCGTTTTATCCGAGAACTCAGTCAATAAATGTTTTGATAGACCTTATTATTATTTTAACAAATCATAAAGTAAATTTCGTTGAAACCCGCACTTCTGTTCTGTGGAACTTCAACGAATGCAAATAAGATATAGCTGACCCCGCCCACCCTGTGACGTAAGCGGTCCAAAATCTCATTGACAGATCCAACATAAAACATCGATTTCCCATGCTCGCTGTTTGACTTTTTATGCGCCCAGATCGATAGATTCAGGGCGTATATTGTTTTTGTCCTGTCTGTCTGTCTGTCTGTCTGTTTGTTTGTTTGTTTGTCTCGAACTTTAACCTTCACCATAACTTTTGAACCATGAAAGATAGAGATATCATATTTGGTATGCATACTCCACTAATTAAGCTCTTTCAAATGACACCAAGGTCAATGACCTTGTGACATTAACTGTAGCCTATATGCTAAAAATAGCTTTTTCCTGCAAACTATAACCTTCGCCATAACTTTTGAACCATGAAGGATAAAGACTTCATATTTGGTATGTATACTCCACTAATCAAGTTCTTTCAAATGACACCAGGGCCAATGACCTTGTGACCTTGACTGTGACCTACATGCTAAAAATAGCTTTTTTGAACCCTCACTATAACTTTTGAACCAGGAGAGATTGAGATTTCATATTTGGTATGCTTACTCCACTAATCAAGCTCTTTCAAATGACACCAAGGTCAATGACCTTGTGACCTTGACTGTGACCTTAATGCTAAAAATAGATTTTTCCGAACTTTGTTGCCGCCCGGCACATAGTGTTTCACAAACACATCTTGTTTTAGAATTGTATAATGGTTTAACAATAGATTGTGCTTCTAATCTCTAGATAATATAACTTTTGCAAGAGAAGTATATATAATAAAGAGGCCAACTTTTGAAACAACTGTTAATAAAGTCTGTTAATAATATAGTTGAGTTGAAATATTACCTTTAAATTTGAATTCTGATCTTTTAAAAGTTTCATTTACTAAGGAAATCAAACAACTGATTATCCAGATAAAACAACAAACATAAGTTAGAAATTATTCTTTTATTATGCAAATTTTATTTTTTGCCATACATATTTAAAACAAGCAATAACAAAATGAACATGAAAAAAGACAGATAAATAATAGAATTTCTAAAAAGATCACAGACGAACTATCTTTGGCAGACAACAAAATTATAACAGAAATATTAAAGATGTTTTAATTCACCCTAGATTTACGCCTAATCTTATCTTAACGGCACATGGAATATAATTTTTTCTGTATTCATTACCTCAGTGCATGTGACTGAATTAAACATAAAACATATTGAGCCACAGCTGATTGTTTATAACATTAAAGATCATTCTTACATTTACATGTTTGAGTGAATGATATAGCTCTATTTTTTTTTTATTCTGAATGGGAAAAATATTTTTTTTCACGGAATTAATATTCTTTGCATGTTCTACATTTTTGAAAATATGTTTTCTCCATCTTGCTAAAGTAACTACAAAGAATGAAAAAGAATAACTGTAAAAATGGTCCTTCGACGATCATTGTGAATTCATAAATGTTCAATTATTTTTGTTAGATTCAAAATGGAGCATAAAAATGTTGTATTGCATAACATACAAAAAAGTAAACATAACATAAGAGAAAGGAAACATACACCTTGTAAAATTGCACTGTATGATTTGATGAAAAAACAGACACCAAAAATATTTTAAAATGCACAATTCCACCCCTCAAAATACTACCTGATATAATTGAGCATTTCATGCTATTGCAACATAATCTAAAAATAATAAGCTATAAACAGGACTATGCCATACTCTCATGGAAAATGATAACTTATCAAGATAATCAAATTTATAGGGGAAAAAAATATTTAAAAAATATCTGAGGGGGGGGGGGAAGGTCTGTTGATACTGCATAGAAGTTCATAGCAGTGAACTTTCTTTCATTTGAATATCATCAAACCCTAAATGCTAAATCAATTATGAACAATAAATTAAAAAAATTCACCTTAGTTACTTGGTGTTGCAGCACCTTTAAATAAATAAATTTACACCTACACACCAGGTGTATGCAAAATATATATTACATCACACAGTTGTTGTCATTAACTAATGACATTAATATTGATGAAGTTCAGACTTCCACAGATAAATTGTTTTGAGAAAAAAAGATCAAAAATAACTTTCCAAATACCAAATGGTGAAAGAATATCCTTATAAAAGTTCAATATTTATACTTTGTGATATACATACCCTCAGTCAAAGAAGGCTGTATGCCAAAGTAAAAAATAGAACTGCAAATAATCAATTTAATATTTGACACCAAGCAGTACAAAAAAATATCATTATATGCTTCTTTACAATGACTGTACACAAATTAATATCAAGTCATCAAATTTCTGCCATCAGACCGCAATTTTTATAATTTAAAAAAAAATTTGAATTTTCATTTATTTATGATTAATTCTTTCAGCTAGAGTATATTCCATTATTTCATTAGCTGCTGTGTATTATTAATTTGACAAAATGTATGGAATGCAACAACAAGGTATCTACATAAAAGATGCTAATTGTGTTTACAAAAATGACATATTAATGCGAAATCAGACACTGTATACAAATGCAATATTTAGGGATACAAATGCTTTTTTGATTGTTTTTTGCAGACACATAAAACAATGTACAGTTCTCTGTTAAACATTGTGGAATGAAGATGATATTGTAAAACTTTGAAAAGTTCAGACAAAAATTAGAGTTTCATCTGGCATCACATAGCTTACATGTAACATGAGCAATAATGTTCATAATATACTTTTAAATTGACTATTCTTCTTAATAAAATGAAACATGGATAATACATCAAATTAAAAATTTTTGAAAGGTTTTATATAGAAAAATAAGAAAAGTTCCCTCTTGACAATATTTCATATCATTGGCTTTTAAAGACTGCGAGAAAGACAAGAAATCATAGACTTCCAATCCAACAACAAGGGTGTGTAACAGACACATCCTCAAGACTATAACCCCTTATGCAAAGGCACACTAAGTCACATGATTATTTCCCCAGACAACCCAGGCACACTAAGTCATATAATCACTAAGTCACATGATTATATCCCCTGACAACCCAGGCACACTAAGTCACATGATTACATCCCCTGACAACCCAGGCACACTAAGTCACATGATTATATCCCCTGACAACCCAGGCACACTAAGTCACATGATTATATCCCCTGACAACCCAGGCACACTAAGTCACGTGATTATATCCACTGACAACCCAGGCACACTAAGTCACATGATTATATCCCCTGACAACCCAGTCACACTTAGTCACATAATTATATCCCCTGACAACCCCACTAGATTTAGTCATATTATTTTGTCCCTATGACAACCCAGGTCTACTTGGTCATATGAATCTATTTTCTGACAACCAAATCCTATGATTTCTTGTGATATTTACATGTATAGTGTCTTTACCATATTGCATTTCATCATTTTTTGGAATTATTATATTCTGAATAAAAAATGAAATATACCTGATAAAACAAAAAAATTAGATTCAGTTCTGTTTTGGAAAGAGTTACTTATGAAGCATTAAATTAAAAAAAATTAAACTCTTTGGTATGGAACAAATGTAATTTTTAAATGCATCATTAAAGAACAGATTAACAAAATGAGCTGTACATGTTTTAAGTTTCATATTGCATGGCCAGAATTAATACTTGTTCCACTGAATATCAACACATCCTAAATAAAAATCCATCAGAAAAAAAATGATTTGTCTAAGCAAAAAATAAATAAATATACCCACAAATGAATAGCATAAATAAAAGAATCAAATCTTGACTTGAAGACAAAAAATTATTAGATACAACATATTGCACAATTATTTCAAAGGGAATAGACAAGTTTTTTAAAAAATGCACATAAGCCTGATTGGTCTTAATCAGATGTTTTGTAAAATGTTTCTGTTTAGTATTTACAATACCTGGAAATATACTTCCTTATCTTTCAATTATCAACGAAAATGATTGGCATAGGAGTAAACTAATGCATAATTATGTCAATTACAAATGTATCATTTCAAGAAAATGTCTAATATGACATATGCAGCCAATGATGATTTCAGGTATACAATATCACTTGGTTTCTAATATCTACAGGGACTGTTCACATGGCAATGAGTATTTGAGATCATGTTAACTTTGTTTATTTTTCCATATCACTAATGTGCATAAAAATGGATTTCCTAGTTTAACACAAGCAGAGTTTAAAGGTTCAGACAAAGGACAAGATAAGAAAAAACCCATTTCTGGCCGGATTTTGGGTGTCTTTTAGAATGATGCAACAGTTTAGAAATAAACACCTGCTGTCACCTCTGCCACAAAGTGAGTTTTGGTTCGAAGTTATGGATACACAGTGATCACAGAGAGGCCAGAAAATATGCCAAATGCCAAGTTTTCCCATTTTATGCAAATTTTCATCAATTTTACGGCACATTTTGTTTCAGAAAACGTAGAGCACAAGCTTGCCTTTCTACCAAAATTATATATTTCATAAACTAGTATCAGATGCATTATATGTATAAAAATCTGAGAAAGGAAAGCTTGTGCTCTAAGTTTCCAGAAGAGAAAAATATCTCAAATATGAAGGAAATTCAGGAAAATGTCCATCTTCTGTGCCCTCTTGTTGTTTCCATGTAAACTTTATTAAAATTAGTGCTGGTTCTATAAAAAGCATCATTTTAAGGTCTTAACTACAAGCTATCTCAATTTTGAAAGTGTTCTAATTTTTACCTCAAATAATGGGCCAGAATTGGTTGCTACCATACCTTGTCCTTTTAACAAAATCCAAAACACAAAAAAACCTTAGAACAAATCAACATAAAATGAACATGACAATTCAGGAACATTTTAAATTTAAGATAAAACTGGATCCAAGATAAAATATAGTTGACAAAATTTACATGTAGGTGTTCAAATCCTCTGGTTCACAACTACATGTAACAAAAAGTTATGATGAAACATGTTTAGATTTAGGGGGCCAAGAATGAGGAACAAAAACAAGAAATAAACAACATGCCCTGTGTTCTGTGTGCTCTTTAGTACGTACACATTTTTAGCACCTAATAACAATTTGTAGAAATATTGCCTCGTTTCTACTGATTAGTGCTACTCTGTTAAACATGGTCATTCAGTACAATATTATATATTATAATTATTCAAATGAGCCATTTAGTAATATCTTACTTTGATCAATCAGTCCTCTGCTTGATGTGAATAAAATAAAGTTTTGATGAACAAATCACCAAATTTTTGTCAATTAACTCAAGTCTATGGGTTTCCACCAATGAATTTTTGCATACTGCATTCTGCCATTTAAATGAAATAAAAGACATGGTTTTATCACAGAATGGAATTTCTTCTCCCCACTCCGTGACTAAATCTGTTATCCAGCGACAATATATAAACAACAAAATATCCATTAATCCTGTCCATTGGACAACTTTTCGTTTTCATTGGCTATTTCTGATTCCTCATCAGTTTCATAATCCCTACCCTGAAATAAATGAAAAAAAATTAATATCATAAACTTAGATAAGAATGGAATTACCGTATTGATTTGTTCAAAGGTTATTTGGTGCCATGTAGAGGCACCAGAGACAAAATTGGTCTGTGGAAGCTTTCTAATTGTATAGTGTTATCTAATTTCCAAACATTATGTCTAAAATAAACAAGACAACTATTTTGAGAATTCATGACTGAAAAGGATATTGATAGGATATTGAACATGGGCCTCCAGATCTACATATTGAACCAAGACCCCAAATAGTAACCAGAATCCCCTATATCATCAACAGGAAGGCCAGGGACCTTCATAATTCACCTGAGTATCAAGAAGCATTACAGTATGAGCCACCTAGGGTCAAGTTCAGAAGTTAAGAATAGCAAGTGCAGCTAAGCCTAACCTGGGAGACACAAAACCCTGCATAGGGGTAACGATTTATTTCAACTTTGGCAAAAATCTCATTGCTCATTATAATTAAGCAAATAGTTTGCTTGTTAGGTATCCAATAATGCTGATGAATGACGTATGACAATTAATTCCAATAGCAAATGCTCACCTGATCAAGTGATTTAAAAATTTGTTATTTATATCCACCAGATTGCTATTAAATAAATTTCTTATATCTCTTCCGTAAATAACTAATGAATCAATAATTGAACAGGGACTTTCCACCCACTTCTGGGAATGGGGCCCAGGCCCTTGGAATTGGGAATTTTACGACAATTTATCACTTATTGGGAAATTTTATTGTATATGTTTTTCAAAAAATAAATACTTAAGATGAATAAAAATTGATCTTTTACTTGATCATTATAATAAAGTTTGGAACTATGAATCAGAGAATTGATCATTATAATAAAGTTTTACCCAAGATTCTTCCAAATTTTTGTCATGTTATTCAAATTTTTAAACCTTAGACATGTTTGTATTTTGTGAATTATGTTTAGGTTACTTTCTTGAGTTCTTCTTCTTTCAAAAATTGAACATTGGCAGTTCATTTTTGGGAAAAAGGGAGGGGTTTTGCAATTGGGAATGGGGCCCATGTTCGGCCCTGCACGGGGTAGTGGAAAATCCCTGATTGAAAGATATCTCTCTTCAAAACAAGTTACTCCTACATATTTTTTTAAATTACATTAATATTGACAATTTAATGATTGGTTCAGCCAAGACACTTTCCTATAAATTTAATTGTCACAGTAATGAAACAGACAGTGTCATTAACACTTCTACATTGTATTCACACCTCTCGACAGTAGATTTCCATCTTATGCCTTATGGACCAAAGGTCTTTGGTGAGCCTCTAGCTCTACTGTTTTTTTTACCATGGTCGTTGTGAAAGGTGTGTTTCTATTAATAACAGTTTCTTTATGAATAACAAATATCATAGAAAAATAAAAACACTTCATTTAAAAAAGAAGAGATTGGCATTATCTTATAATTACTAAAACAGGTAAAGCACTATCATTGTAATTTATAAGTATACTGCTACAGTATGTGATATGGCGTACTGGAACTACATAGACAGGGAAAGGGCTAACAGGCGTTTGAACAAATTGATGGGAATACAACATTATCACATACCCATAAAAAGGCAAGGTGAACGAAAAAAGAATGAGAATCATAGCCATGTTCGATAATAATCTCTAGACTCTAAGCACAATGTCACTCAATTCAGTGAGTAGCATGTTTACATTTAAACAGATAATTCTGATTAAATGCACCATGGAAATGTTGTTCCTAAAATTTTATAAATTGGTTGAATCTTAATATGTGAAACAAAATAAAATTCTCAAAAATTGACAAACCTGCTCAATTTTTTCATCCAACATTCTGAAGAAGTCTAGCTGACTATTAGTTACCCTGTAAAATATGTACAAAGTTAATCATTCTCTTCCATGGGAGATTCAAAATCTGTTGTAGGTATTTTTACTACTTTACAGAAATGTTTTGAAATGGAAGACACATACATATTGCTTTTTTTTTTTTATTTGGTACAATTTTTTAGCAAAAAACAATCCTTTTCTTTGTTGAAGGCTTCTGTCTGACCATTTGCAGGTTTGAATTGAACCTTAATTATTTCATGTCTATATCCAGGGATAAAAGTATCAACAAGAGCTTACTGAAACTAGACTTAGACTGAACTTCATCCATGTAGTACAGTGACACCTTAATTCACAGGATTTTATCACGTGACTGACCCACTTCAATTCCCATTGAATTTTTTTAAACTTAAATATTTATTTCTTAATCAAAAAGAATATACATGCCTTTCTTAAAAATGTATGAATTATTGACTTACCTGACTTTTGGTTGAGTTATATTTGGCACACCATTATCAAGTTTGGATTTCTTAGGATCCTGTTAAATTCAAAGAAATTGTTGTAAAATAGTTCATTTCTTCTTCACTCAATAATTTTTCAATACAAAATTGAATGCTTTTTGTAGCTATATAATCTTAATTCTTAATAGCTGTCATTAAGGTGTCAAATAAAAACTGAAGTGAAAAAAAATCCATCAATTATTAGTATCAAACAATCATAATAACCTTTCTTACAAATGTCATTAGATTATATGAATTATATTGACAAGAATTATTATACCTCTACTGAATTTTTCCTATATAAAAATAAGGCAGTAAAATGTGAATAATTCCCCAGAAATCTCAGTGAATGGACTAATTCCCTGTGCGTTAGTTAAATGTCTATTGAGCTAATCCCTGCTTCGGAAGCTAATTCCCCGGTTATCCGTAATCCTCTAGATTTTACTGTTGTATCGGTCTAATATGTTAGTCTTGAAGCTAATTCCCCGCCATTCGTAATCCTCTATTTGTATGGTATAATAAAACAGTAAAAAAGTATATAATTGAGGGAGATAGCAAGATTCCATTTTCCCAAGACCACGCTGCGCCTCAGGAAATAGTCCTGGTTTTGGGAAACTGGACTCAATGATATACTTTAACTGTATAATATATCACTGAATTGGATTAAAGTAAAATAATAATATTACTGAAACTGGTCAACTATGCAGTTAAAAATTTTAACTGATAACTTCCATGAACCTAATTATATAACAAGAAAAAAATCAAATCTCACCAACTGTCATATGGTTACTAAATCAAATGTTAATTTAATTTGTTGCTAATGTCACTTTTCCGTTAATGATTAGTTAATTTTCAGTCAATAACAAGTTAACCTGTTTCACCTTCATGCTTTAGAGTGATAGTGAATTCTTACATAAAGTTAAACATTAAGATGACCTACCAGTCCCTGTACATGTGTCTTTAGAGTAAAACATTTAGATGACCTACCAGTCCCTGTGTCATGAGGTTAAACATTTAGGTGACCTACCAGTCCCTGTGTCATAGAGTAAAACATTAAGATGACCTACCAGTCCCTGTACACGTGTCTTTAGAGTAAAACATTTAGATGACCTACCAGTCCCTGTGTCATGAGGTTAAACATTTAGATGACCTACCAGTCCCTGTGTCATAGAGTAAAACATTTAGATGACCTACCAGTCCCTGTGTCACCTTCTGGACTCCATTAGAAGATAAAGCTCCTGAACCTTTTTGTGGCAACTTGAACATTCCAGAATCTTTCCGCTTGTTAGGGGCTGGCTTTGAGGAGTCGTTGTTCTCCTTGGTGTCACCTACAAATATACGTCATTTTGAATTTTGTAGCACATACAACCAATTCTAAATTAACATGTCATACAGTGAACTAGACGGATAATCATAATTGATTTGTGTCTATTGTAGATGTAAATGATGAAGTACGTGTAACACTCCATCATTTCTGTCCCCCAAAAAATTCTTCTGGTGAAGCAAAAGTAACATTTTTCCAATTTTGAAGATAAATTATGAAACTAACTTAGCAATAATAAGGCACACATGTAAACAATTTATTTATTAATGTACCAACTCACATAAATCATGGGTTGCACGTATTAACATGTTAATATTATTATTGTTGATGAACCTACCCACTTTATTTCCTGGGTTGCACGTATTGACATGTTAATATTATTATTGTTGATGAACCTACCCACTTTATTTCCTGGTTTGCACGTATTAACATGTTAATATTATTATTGTTAATGAACCTACCCACTTTATTTCCTGGGTTGCAGACACACTTGTCATTTTTACTGAGGGATTTCTTGTGCTTGCTTTTTTTGTGGGAATCAGACTCTGTCTCGTCGCTGGACTCGTGGTGTAAGTGCGGTTTACTTCTACCACATCCCATTTGAAGACACATGGGGAACAGTCATTGGTGAAGCTTGCACAGTCCTTTAACAAACAGTCATGTCTCCACAACTGATCCTGATCAACTCAAAATTCCTGCCAGAGAAAAAATCAGAGAAAAATAATAAAATAATTCTTCAAAACTGATCCCGATCAACTCGCAGTTCTTGTTTGAGAAAAATAGGGATACAGATACTCATAAGACTTTTTAAACCTATTAAGTTTCTTTATAGTCTTATTATTAACAAGAAATTCTCTGCAAACAGACCTATATATACATGGACATATTTATAAAACACATATGTGTTAATTAGCAAACATTTATAAACTTAATTAATTGAGTCTCCCCTGGCCAGCTATAATACTTACCATGTGCTAAACTCTACTTAATATCAAACATACTAGTAAATAATTATTAATTATTGACATTCCATATTTCAATGACATCTAAACAATCAAATCTTGCAAAATAAGCTTACAAAACTGCGTAAATTGACTGGCACCCACCAAAAAATAGCACAGATACAGGTTGATAACAATTAAAGCTATTATAGCTAACAAATTTTCAAAGTTAATACATGTCCTTTAAGCTAGCTCTGATGATCGATGTAAAAATATAAATTTTTCATTTAGGGACATATGAGATTTCCAACTCTTCATATGCTTTAGACAATAAATCCTTTTTTAAAATTAATATCAATTTTCTATGAATAAGGAAACAAAAAATCAAGAGAATGCAGGTTATTTTAATTAAATTTCCCCATCAAATGCAGCTAGCTCATACGTAGCATGACTACCATGGTACACTGATAGCTTATATATAATATGGCCCAGTTAGAAGTGGAGCTAAACAAGAATATATAACCAATTCAATGGCAGGAAAACTGAGGAATATTTAATACATGTTCTGCATACAGACAAGCAACATTTTCTAGAAAACATTGCTTTTACTATACAACAGTAAACAATATTTAGAATCTCAAACCAGCAATTTACAGTCAAAATACTGTAGAAGTACTTTTTTCCGCATAGTATTAATTTTAACACTATGTACGCAGACACATATTTGTACAATCAAACTTAATTGCAAATAAAAAGAGAGTGGTCATAAGATACCCACGTAATTTTTTACCAGTGGATTGAAAAGAATAAGAGATTCCGCGAAATTATGACCCTGTCGAAAAAAGTATGTCTACAGTATACAACTTGCTGAAATACACATGTAGTACATGTATATGCACAAAATTCTAACTTACTCTATATTACTCAACTGGCACAAAACATTGCAAATCTGATAATTATCTAGTCTAGAAGGATTGTGCCATTTTTATGGTAGAATTTACTTTATTATGGTTAAGCCGTGTCACAATAAGCATAAAGAACATGGCACTGTGCAATATTTATAACAGAGATTCCACTCAAACGCTTCCCTTTCCTATCGATTCCGTCGTTACTCAGACGAGCAACACAAGAATAACTTCACATAATCTAATATTTCTTTGCCAAACACAGATTATTGTCTATGTTATAAGCTGAATAGATATATCAAAACTCCTTCTTCATAATTATATTTTGCTTCATGCAATAACACTAAAATCATTCTCTGCAGGCATTCCCTAACCATTGTAACTGGTACAATCATATTTATAAAGATGACCTTAAGCATTTTTGTCTGACTATAAAATAAGCTCTGCAGTTTAAAAAAAAATCATGATGTAGTCCAAAAAATATACTGCATTCTATTGAGAAAGATTTGATAAACCACAATTTTATATAGAGAGAGATTTAGTGGGGGCAAGAAAGCAGTATCATTTGATGGAATACAATCTATAATACAAGTCAGACACTGTCGGAAAGTGAGCCATAAAAAAGACTCGTAGGATGTCACCTAAATTATTGAAAACTAGATTCTTAGATTCAATCATATGATCCTAAAAGTTCACTCTGACATGAACTCTTATGGCGACATCCTCAGATCTTTATGTATAGCCTAGCAAATCAAATATCTCATAATTATACAGTTATATAATTAATCAGATTTTAAATCCAAAAGGAATATCACTTATAGCTACTCAACAGTTTTCAGACATCTGTGGCCCTAAAATTTCACAAAAAATCTTACAACCTAATAGACTAAAACTTTCTCTCCACTCTGTAATTTAGAACTTACTAGTATAGAGATATTTTTTTTCAAAATAATAATAATATATTTACAATGTAATCATCAAATACTAATAAAACGTAATAGACAAATAAGATTTTTGCAGCTTTATAGATATTTGTTGTTGAATGTCTAAGTTGTCAGATTTTTTGTGAAAAGGACCACCGATTACTTCATATCACCCCCTCCCCTCTTTCCAATTCCATTTTCCCATTTTAGATGATATTTCCATTTAGTCAAGCAGAATAATAACAGACTGAAATGACTCTTTTTCAGAAAACACAAATACATAACAAAGGACTGCTATTAGGATCTGAACCTTTGACTTTTCCCTGACTAGACTTATCCATTAGAACCCTAGCCTTCCTCTATCTTATGTTTCATTTTGTCAATACAACAAGAAAAACTTAATGTTTGTTTTCAGACATCAACGGTCTGATCAGGCAGGCAGGGAAACTGCATGTGTTAATTGTCTTGAATTCACTGTATGACATGTGAAGTCTGCCGAAAATACATGCATTGTACAGTAAAACATGGTTATAGTGAACAGGTTTTTAATGAATTGATGTTTACAGTGAAGGGATTTTCATTCCTGGTGTGAAACTAATGGATATTCTGAATAATGTTTATATTAATGAAACAAAATCACTTATCCCTGGTACTTTGTTAAAGCGGGTTTTACTGTACTTGAAATACTTTTGAAAATCAAGTACGTGTATATTCAACCTTTAAAGCATACATGTATATGTATCTATCTTTCTAGTTTACATATAAATTTCATACACTTTCTCTACATAATAACCTGTTTTAGAACTCAGTTTAAATAAGGTGAGCTTGGTAACCCCAGACTTTGAAATTCATTGCAAAATGATCTATCACATAAGATGTCAACTAGGTGGGGGTGGAGGAATGAAGATAAAAAAAATCAGAGAGGGTAATACATCTTCTAACATAGCATCATAAATTGAACTACTGAAAGAAAAAGTATGTTATTGTTCCCAGTTTCCTTTTAATATCAACTTATTTATATTACAAGACATAATAAACCCTATCCAAATAAGTATTAAAATAATGCTGCATCCATAAACTCTAATAACAACAGCTGCAGTAGGGGGTGGGTGGGAGTTGAGTGGGAGGTGAGTGGGGGGCGGTCACATTGGGGAAGTGTGGGAGGGAGATAGGGCAATTTTATATGTTTATATCTAATGTGTGGATTTATTATTTAATACAAATATAACTATCTTATTGGAGAGAAGAGGATATTGGGCAATTCAATATTATCTATGATTTTCAATATAAAATATCATGGATTCAATATTACTTCATATACTGTGTGCTCATTAATAACAGGCTCTATATTATGTTTATAAAATCAATTACGATTTCATTCACAAAACTATAATAGAAACATTGTTATTACAAACATTATACTCTCCACATTTATAAATTGTAGTTATCAACACCAACAAGGCAATCCTCCTAATATTAGTAAGTATATATACGTTTATGAGTAGATATATTGAGATACACGCTGGGAAAAGGTGCACCTCACCCCATTATGACCATGTTCATATAACATGTATAAGCTGTCTGCAAATTAACACTCTATAATTAAAACAAATCTCAAAGGTGTACAGTATCTTATCAAAGCCAAAAAGTCATGGATTTCATTGGAAATTTCTATGTATGAGGAAACTCTCTATTGTGCATGGACATCAACTTAAACCAAACGAAAATCTTAACACGGAGGTGTTTTGTGTCAAATTTGTTATAGAAATGAGACAAAGTCAAACCTTTGATGGAAAAAAAAACCCAAGATTACAGCTGCTTCAGTTACTCTGAAACCAAGCAAACATAGAGAAGTATTTAAGTTACAAGTATCCTGGAACAGTCTTATAATGTTCAAGTAATTAGAATGGGTTAAAAAATTCAAATTTCGTACAGTTAAACTTTGGTATTTTTGTTATTTGGTGATATCTTGAATACAAGTGATATGTCAAAGTGATTCAAAAGTTCCAAACTTAAAGCTTATTCATTAAGTAATTTATCGTCACTATCTCAAGTCCTTGAATAGACTGACTTCTTTTTTAAGGGGGGGGGGGGTCCCATTGAGTCCAACATAACAAGGGTTGACTGTAATCACTCTAAATTGTAGAGACCTTAAAAACAGATAACTCATCAGAAAAATCTTACGTTAGTAGTCATATGCTTCATGGATTATAGCATATTGAAAACCTTTCCTGGTGCTTAATCATATTTTTGAGTTGCCTGGAGAGCAGACCAACACTTTGGGATCACTCTACTCTATGTCTGTTTGTTTGTCTGTCCATCTGTTACTTGCATATCTTGATTAAGAACAGTGGGGGGTAGGGTACATATGATATTTTTGCACATATTGTACTTACTGACCTCTTAATCCTTCAACTTTGCATAAATTCCACTCATCAAAATATATTTCTATTTAAGAAATAAGTCTTTCCGATCTACATGTACCACGTTCCCTGTTTGTCATAAGACAAAGAATAATTCCAGCATTATATTTTATAGTCATCTTCATCTTTCACCTACTTTACAAAAATACTATGTAATATGTTTTGTGTCTTTTAAAATTTGAGAGACAGGGTTCTGATAATTAGCATTTTGATCTCTTGATGCTTATGCAAATACCACACAAACTGAAATAAAAAAAAAATTGAGTATGAAAAATAGGTTGTTGTAGACTGACAATTACAGTAAAGACGGACTGTGAATTCTCTTATGGAGGAATTTGAATTAAATATGTATTATCTAAATTTTTTTTAAAAATCATTTTGGCTTTCAGTGTTGAAATTCATTTTTCCATATCAACATCGATCTTATATCTATATAATGATAAAATGCTATTCTATTGGCTTGCAATCTTTGGATTTCCTTTATTAGCAGACAAATGTCTGAACTACAATGCTAGTTGCAAATAAATACGGGTCCATCTTTAGATTTATTTTAATTAATAATGATGCTATAAAGCAGGTAACATTTGCATTCCTTTGAACACTCTAATAAATAAACCATTCATTTAAAAATAACAGTTATTTCTATAAATGAATCCAACTAGTAATTGGAAAAGCAGAGAAAATCATCATATAGATGAAAAGGTTCAAAATTATCCTGATTTTGGATTTGTGGGATGAAATTACAAAGAAGTGTTATTCTTTCTATGATAACAAGGCCTAAGGATTCTTTTCTACTCTATAATGACACAGCAGGCGATAACATGGGATAAGGAGGATGCTTAATATCCTAAGTACACTGTCTACTATGCAAGACACTGACTCATTTTCCCAAGAGAAGTGAAAAAGATGAATGACTATAGTCTTTTCTAACAAAGCTCACCAAAAAATCAGACAATATGACTATTTTGTTTCCTATCAAACATAAGATTTTGCTGATCCATGATCTGGAACAAACATGTTTCCACTGTCTCCAACATCAAACTCGGCGGTATTTAATTACACAATCACATTAAAACATTCCCCTGGTCACATCGCTTAAATCCCCGAGATGATATAATTGTATTATTTTCAAACTCCTGTCTGATGGGCAATGGTACAACAATCGATCACCATATTATCACCATTATTACAAGGGTGATTCTCGGAGACTAGAATTATGAACTGGAGACACACAAAAGACCACTGTTGTGTTAATCTATGGTGGACTTACAGAAGCAAAAGCCAGCACATTTCGACAGTTTCCTTAAATCAATAGGAAAGGGCACGAAGTCTAGTCACTTAAAATAACCATTATGAACTATTGCTAGTGCTCATGTGATAAATGAACAAGTCGGCATTTCAATCATGAAAATCATATAATTATACTACTTCTCCCTTTTACGGTAAAAAAAGATTAGCAACATAATGAAAGTTACATAACCTTACCAAAGATAGAATCCCTATCAATTGTGAAAATGAATATGCGCTTCAAATACAACCACCAATTCCTCTTCTATGATTCTGTGCTGTCTCCATTGCACAATATCCAATAATTTCCAAATTTGACATCCGAGGTTTGCTTGTAACCAAAACAGACCCCTGCATATGAATTCAAAGATTTAAATCGGGCTGATGTTCACGGATATATATACATAGTCTCACTAGTAGATAGGAAGAGCACTTATTAATGGCATTCAATTATTTAAATGCCTCGTAACCTTCTTTGGGATCAGGAAAAACCCAACATATCAGGATCATTTTTTCCATTCCAAGTTTTATTGATCCAGAAGGAATTCTCTTCGCAAGTTTTTACCACTTTCCCAATTGAAAACCCAATTGGCTTTTGAAATTTGCTAAAATAACATACTGCTGAGTTTATACATACAAACACTTGCAGATTTAATTTATTGATGACGGCTATAAAGCCATAGAAATATCGGGACACTATCAATTAGATTTAAATGGCAATGGTGTTAAGTAGTAGCCGGCTATACATGTACATACTTACTATTGCATGACGGGGTGACTTAAATCAATTTGATTCATGGATCTGACTCTGGGGAGTATTCAATATTGAGAAAACAATTACACGTTTTACATGTACATACTTCAGAATGCAACAGCCAATATAGCATTGAGGTTCTGAACTTAGATACACTGTACAATTAAAATCTAAGAAAAATTTATTTTTTTCCTCCATGATTAAAGAGCATGGATTTCTAATTTGTAATTCCATGCATGATAAGGGTCTAAGGGTCACTGATATATAATGTTCTATTTTTTGAGACTGATAAAGTAAACATGCATAATTATTTTCCTGATACTTTAATTGCATGCTGTCTGTTTTATTATCGATATTGAACAGTACTAGGGCAATGTGTTGTATGAGCAACCTAACACTTCAAACACTAATATTGAAACCAAACATAAAATTTACAGGTAACAAAAATGCTCATTATTGATAGATGACTACAATATCAATACCATATTTCCCTCAATAATTAACCATTTTTAAATACCATATTTATCCTAATAAGAGCTCTGCATGTTAGTGCAATTATTCTTAACAAAGAAACTCCATTGCTACTAGTATTAGTCTCTCTTTGCATCAGTAAGTGAACATGCAAACTTTTGTGCAAACCAATTAAAACATGTTTATATTTAGAATGGTGTGTGATTTTCATTTTTATTCAAATTAAAATTTTACTGATGGTGATTATAAGTCGGGGCAATGACATTTCATGAGGTCAACAAGTTTATACTAAAAATGATTAAGGTGCATTGACCCTCTGGTAAGAGAGATAACTTTCATTGGGATAAGTGACAATCAATCCTTGATAAAATTGCTAATTTAAGTTAAACTGTCAGCTAGATGTTAAATGGTCGACATCATTTCTGATTCAAAATTTGCCTCAAGATTGGATGCTGAAATTTTTTGCATTAACACTGAGTATAAATTAGATCTTTTTCAAATCAAAGCACAAAAAAGAAGCATGAAAGCAAGATTTTACAAGTGAGTGGATAAATCCTTAAATGATTCAGTCAATACTGTACAGTACAAAAAGTTGGTGGTGGCTCCTTAATTTCTATTCCAGGAAAAATATAATCCTTAAAAAGCTACATGCATGCCCTTGTACTTCAATGAATTTGATGTACCTCACTACGGAGGTAAACCGACTGATCTTAATGCCCTGTTCACAGGACGAGTTTAATTTGCAGTAAATTAATGTGAAGTAAACTAATTTGAATCAAACTAATGCGAATTAAATTGCGTTCACACGACAGCTAATGCGAAGTAAACTAATGCGAATTAAAATTCTACTTCTATGGCAAGGCGTCAGTAAGGCAATTATGACGTCATTTGCAAATCACGTAACCTTATGCAGGAGCAGATGCATTTGACATAAGGTTACTGTGTCTGCATGTACACACGTTTTAGTGATTAACACATTTTCCTTTGTTTTTCACTCAAAAATAGCACACATACTTCAAGCTGACCACCGATATGTGGTATTTAAACCTAATTTTGCCATTACGCATGCCTCAAAATTTAATTCGAATTAGCTTCGCTTAGCGTTCACACGGAGCTAATGCGAAGTAATTTAATGCGCAGTAAACTAATTCGAATTAAACTAATTCGCATTCAATTCTCCGTGTGAACGCTAAGCGAAGCTAATTTGCAGTAACTTTACGTTTAATTCGCATTAAACTATCCGTGTGAACAGGGCGTTAAATATAGTAAAATCTGACGTGTCCTTGGGATGCCTTATTATTACTTCAAATACCTGTAGCGATCAAGCCGTTACAGATAGCTGAATAAAATCCTTTGATTACAATGCTTGAGATTTATAGTTTATTTATGAGCAAAACACTCATAAAAACCCCTTAATACATTTCATCTCATAGTTTTCCTCTAAAAAAAAAAATGCTTTCAATCAAAGACCATGCATCTCATAAGTTCTGAGCAATCAACTGAATTTTTAATCCGATATACAGAATCTTGAACTCTGTACTGCCAAAAAAAATATATTTGATGCTGCATCCTAAGAAATGCTTTAATGGTCAGTAAAGAATGAAACCCTTAATGATGCAGGGGTTTCTTAATAAATAATAAACACACCTTTATACATATATTATATTCCTATAATTTTCTCGAGAATTTCTTCATCCTTTTCCACCCTAGCTTGTAGTGACATATACATCATATGAAGTACTTAATCGACGTTCACGCGTGTGATGGGACTTTAACCACATCTACTGTAATTTAGCACTTTCCAATGTTGCCCCACAGCATTCAAACGGAGAGGGTAAACTGATGGTGTTTGAACATGCAAACTGACGTTTATGGAAATTATTGTCAACCATAATGTTAGCAGACATGCAGAACAAAGCAGACAAATTAATTCTGATCTAAGGACTGCATAATACAGAGAACAACCAAAAAACTTAATTATGTGCAGGCTAGCTTATTTGCTTAGAATCTTACTCGACATAAATACTGCCCAACATGTATGTAGTAAAATAAACATATTATACATGTATATAAATTAAGGGCCTAATTAAAACAAACACTTCTGAAAAACTCCTCAACTTAATTTCAGAGTACATCTTATCATGAAAAATCTTCAGCATAATTTGCTTTAAATGTACTCACTTATTTCTACATTTAAATGCTACCATTTTCAACCAAAGATGTAAATTGTGATAAGAGTTTTAATTAATACCCAAATCAATAATGCAGCATAAAATGAAGAACATAATTACCCCTGAATCAATTAACGAAATCCAATGTCTACTCCAAAAATCCAATATAATTTCTGCAAAGGATATGAGCCATATAAGCCGAGAAAGTAATACCGCACACACAGTTTCCCCTCTCTCTTAAACTAATGATTTTTCCCCCAAATTGTCTTAGTAATTGCCTGCAATTGTCTGTTCATTATATGACTTCATTTGTACAAAGCTGGAAATACATGTGTGTGGTACGATTAAGGTCCATTATAACAGTCAATATCGTTGGGGAGAGTTCAATGTAACTTTGTAATTACATAAAGATGGAAAAAAAAAACTTGTACATATACATGCACCCAACATTTATATTAAATTAATGTCCAATCCTATGTTGACATGAATGAAATAAAATGCTGAGTGAATGAAATAAGAGCTGGCTCTTTAGTATTATTGTTATGTCCCCTGATAAAGTTGAAAGGAGGATAAATTTTTATAAAACTAAGGTAACGTGGTGAACCAATCAAACTAAAACTAGAAAACTGACCAGTCAGCAAGGGCCCCGCCATGGGATAGAATTATAAGGGTGCAGCTTACGGAATGATTAAAAAATGTACGAAGAATAAGCAACAGCAACTGTATTCTTAAAATTTCAAGATAATTCCTGAATATCCAAAAACGTGTAAATAATATCCTTGTATTAACATTAGGCAGTAAAGAACAACTTAACATTGAATGTATATCTAAACGATAATGAAGCTTATCTTATATAAAATGCAAGCCTTCAATGAATGCAAATATCATGAAGGCTTGACATTAACTTCAAACAAACACCAGTTGCAGACAAAGGTTTTCATTAATCTTCATGTGACAGATAAAGAAAAGCCTACTAAATTTTCTGCAGCAGGCTATAGATAATTAATCCCAAGGGATTAATTGTACCTCTCTAATCATTTTCTTCTAAAGTTACAATAAGAACTTTTTCAGTATTAGTGGTGGAATGGGGTTTTTATACAACTACCTTAAAAATTAATAATATTCTTAAATTTACATAAAGGGAAAAAAAGTAAAATAAAAAAAATATTTTTTTATCAAAATAAAAAATATATCTTCTTTAATCTATTTCTTGGTTTTAGAATTCAATGAAATCATAACTATTTTAACAAAAATAAGTATAAACATTTATATTCAAATCCACATTTCAGAGTGTTCATAGCATTCCAAATTGACTTAACTTCAAAACAAACTTCATTTGCAGACAGAGGTGGTAATTCATCTCAATGTGACAGATAAAGATAATGCTCTGGATTTTCTTCAGGAGGAAAGCTAATTAATCCCAAGGGACTCATAGCAGCATTCAGTTTACAATGGGAACATCTTCAGCAGTTATCTCTCTTTGCCAATGCATTCTTAACTATAAAGTTAAGGAATCTACCCCACCACCCAAGATCCAAACCAGGGGACAAAGAGAAACAAACATAGCATCAAAATATGTCTTTTTGCCTATTGAACTACCATACCAAATTTGATCATAATTGGGCAACCACAAAAAAAGTTATTAGGAAAAAACAGAAAATTTGTGGACGGAAGAATGACAGATGGACAGACAGAGTGATTACTATAGGGCACCCGCAAATCCTTGCGGGGCCCTAATTAGATGTTAAAGCCCGAGATAATAAGCACCGCCTTCATATTTACCTGGTCTGTATTCCCCTGTCAATCAAATAAATTAAGGTCCATCATTGGGTACTCGAAAATGATTGACATTTAGCTGCTAGTCCATGTGTATATCTTTCTCACCTTGTTTGACAAGCATGGCCATCATCAAATTAACTTTCGGTCTTCTGATGTTTACCGCTAAGTCACAATCGCAATGAGGAAGCCATTTCGATGCAAACAATTTTAGCTTGATTATGATTAATTGATTATAATTATCTGTATTACAAACATTGAAAAATGAAAATGTTCTCATATTGTTTTAAATTAAGTAAATCAAGATTGTGTACAATTTTCTGCTAGCATTACTAGCTACACTAACATCTAACAACATCCCATTAAGGGTCACGTCAGAGGTCAAATTCTATCAGCCAATCAAATTGTAGCCTGCAAAATCATTGTATATTGTTAAAGTGAATAAGTCTCAGAGCTGTTCCAAATTAGACATCTGATGTGACCCTCTATGGAATGTCGTCAGATGTTAGTGTAGCGAGTATGCGAGCGGATCTAACATCTAATTCTAATTAGATTGAGTGGTGAAGAGGAGTAATTTTTTTTTTAACAGAATTAATGCATATAACAATCAATAATAATTTTACAATATATTAATTGATTATCAGGTAGACTTTGAACTTGTGTAAATAAATAGTTTTGCATATGTATATATACATTCATGGTAAACTTTGAAACACAAATGGATAATATATATTTTATTATAGTCAGTATTGTACATGCATAGTGTAACTTTTAATCATGTAAATTATTCAAAATTCTGTAGACTGAGTCACATTCACTGAAAAAAAATCAACCTGTAACCATAGAGAGTACAGTGTATGTATTGTACTGTTACTTCATATTATGGAAAAACATAGGTAATCAGAGATTACAGAGCTCACCTCAACGAAAGTTGTCTTTAAGTAAGGCAAAGTCACACAATTAACCAACAAAAAGCGTACATTCAAAAATGCAAAATTTATGCATTTTTTGATCTGATACTTTGGAATAGACCTATATAAAAACTTCAAACTAGTTCTTCAACACTAAAATGTGATTAAAATCCAGCATCTGAAGCAAGTTTGAGAGTTTTCATCCCTTGATGCATCATTTGGGCAAGTTTGGTTTATATAAGCCTTATAGTTTCTTGGTAATAGAACTGCAGATTACTGCACCCATAACTTTTACCTGGTCCATTATCTGGAAAATGTATGTTGAATTCAGCATCTGAAGCAAATCCATTAGTGTGCATCCTAAGATGTATCATCTATGCGAGTTTGCACAACATA
>PRKT01000339.1:551783-602317 GCA_003671525.1 Saccostrea glomerata
CCCCCCCCCCCCCCCCCCCCAGCTTCCTCCTAATACATGTATTCCATCGAATCTTAAACTCAATATTCATTACTGTGGCCCTAACCAGAGCCACTAGCTACTGTCTAATTTAATGAAACAAGAGATGTTTGTAAAACACTTATGCCCCCCTACCCCAAATTAAAATTTTCCAAGTCCAAGGGGCATAACTCTGTCAAAAATGTTGCGATCCTACCCAAAACAGAACTTGACCTAAATTCATCTAATAAATCTGTATACCAAATTTCATTTCAGGCCTCATGATAAATCTGTATACAAAATTTCATTTCAATATGTGCAACTGCTGCACAGAAAATGAGTGGAAACTTGGTGGACTCTTCATTTGAACAATTTATCATTTATTCAACTTAAATGCCCTTCATCCAGAGATGCTTTGAATGGTGAAATTGGTCCAGCTAGGACTAAAATAAAAAATGTAATCAGACAGACAGATTGACGAACTTTGATCACAAAAATATAACTTATGAGCCTTTGGCTCAGGTGAGCTAAAAACATGTTAAGAGAGAGATCTTGGATTACGAGACTGTATCGTTGTCTTTGAATTATATGTGTAGCTAAAATTATCCTCCATGTACAAAAACAATACAGAGAGGGCAAAGATTAAGTGTTACTGTGTACCTGTACATGAATAGCAAGTGATGAACCTGCAGACATCAATATGCTATCATCAGTCCATCAAACTAAAAGACAATGACCTTAGCTGATTGTTTTGCATGTTCAAATATTGTAAACACTACCTTCATATATTGTTAAAACTACCTTATGTTCAGTCATCTTTATAAAGGTCAAGTTATGTGCAGGAAAATATCACTCGAGCTACGAGGGTATATACATGTATTCTATATCAAAATAGTACTGTACAAATGAATGTGAGAACTATAACACACGTATGTGAAAAAATAAAACGTTTTAAACTAAAGGACATAGAAAATTATTATACTTACAGATCGTTTTCTCTAGGGAAAGAGAAAGTAATGGTCACCTTGGTTGTTTTGGTGAGAGCTAGTCACTAGGACAAAGTCCTTGATTGAACAAAAAATTTAAAGTAGTCAAATCCTGTCAACGCGGGTTTATTCCGCACTCACTGGAGTAGAAGACAATCCACATACTGTACATTAAGTCGTTACATAATTATAACACCACTACTTCATGAAAAGCAGAAAAAATATTTACTTTGTATTCCTTTTAAGTTGAATATTTAACAGAATGTCTTAGAAACCGAGATCTGCCAGTGAGAATTTAAGCTCCTGTAATAGACAACACTCTGACATCATTTAATTAACACCTCTAGATTACAATCCAATGGATATATCTATAATATATTGATACTAGCAGGACTGATACAGGAATCAATAGGTCTTAGAGCGGACTATTAATAAAGTAAATGAATGAAAACAAGGGTTTCTTCTGACTTCCTACTAGCTATCATCACAAGTACACGATTCACCACGAAGTTTTCATCAACCTGAATCATAAAACTACAAAGGCTGTTTATAGCTTTAAGATACTGCAATACAAACATCAAATTCATGAAATAGAAGTACTAAGCCTATATTTAATTTTCTTTAATTTCTTAAATGCAATCATGCAATCCTCTTTATTCTTGAGATGATGCCAGTGCATACACTGATGTTTTTATGATCATGATGATAACGTAGTAAATTCCTTTGTATGTATGTACGCATGTATGAAAGCCAATAGGTGCATAACTTACTGTCAATAAAAGTTAGATAAGAAAATCAAATAATGGAGCACACATTAAGCACATGATAAACTGCTGAAGTAATTATCATTATCAGCTATGAAATATGGAGAGATTCGTCGTATACCATGTAAACAACAGCAATTCCACATATCCGCACTTACATGTATTGATAAAACTAATAATGTTCCTTGTATCTAAGGATATAAAGACAAACAACTTTAGATATTAACATGCTGCACCTATCTGCACAATTTTGATGAATATAATAAAAAGCAATTTACCTCAATCCATAGAATAATGGAAGACATTTTATGTTGATATTGTAACTCATTAATGTATAAAAAAAGTTACACACTTAAACATAAAATGATGTAACTGAACCATTAACAATGAATCATTCTCAAGTGATGACAAAAGAAAACATTAACAAGCTAATTCAGAGAATTCGTGTCTCCTGCTTTGGGAAAAAGTCGGATCCCCCTGACTGAATTTGTAGAATTATTAAATGTATACATGTATACTGAAGCAAATAAAATACATGTATGTCAATATGCATATAAAGATTTGATTGCTTATTCTTTATTATGTGCATAGAAGATTCTACCTCATAAATTTTTCATTCCACATGCTGAATACTATTATTTAAAGTAAAAAAAAGTATTTTGAAAAAAACAACTACATGGATCGGGGGGAATTCAAACCTTGGACCGCTCACATGTGAAGTGAGAGACATACCACTAGACCACGGAATTGCTTTACCCTGGTGAAATTATATGCAAATATGAAGTCACATACATGTATTTATATATATGTTCGATATTGTCAAAATTTTACACAATGCATGGTGTCTAATTTAACATTTATTAAACAGTTCTAATGTAATAAGAATATAAAGTCCGCCGAGAACCTGTTTTATACGTAATAACTCTCCTCATGACCCTGTGCTAAAAATAGCGACATGTAATACAATAAATACTCATAAATCAAATGGGGCGGGACACTTTGAGAGGGGTAAGAGAGGTCCTAGGGAGTTTTGATATAAAATTACATTGCAAAAGCTCAATATCCTCTTGAAATATCGCCTGGAAAGGATAGTGTTACACCCAGACATAATGTATAAATTTACGACCTCAAACTTTGACCTTTTGACCTCAAAATAAATAGCGGTCTTCCTTAGGCCACAGAGAGTTTTTATGTAAAATTTCACTGCAAAAGCTAAAAGGGTTCTCAAGATATCGCGCGGAAACGAAAGTGTTCTAACAGACAGAATTTGTAAATTTATGACCTGGACCTTTGACCTTTTGACCTAAAAATCAATAGAGTTCTTCTTTAGTCCATAGGGAGTTGATATGCAAAATTTCATTGCGAAAGCTCAAAGGGTTTTTGAGATATCGTGTGGAAACGAAAGCGTTACAGACAGACAGAATGACAGACGGACGGACGGAATGAAACTTTTCAAGCTGGGGACAAAAATCATGGATTAATCAATAACATCAAAGCATTCCACGCATTATCATTATTTTAGCCATATAATACCCTGGTATCATAAAGTATGGGTAAGACACTGTCCAGGAGCTCTAGGGACATTTCGGTACTACCCATTGTGTTTTTGACCTTAAAAAATCTGCAACCTTGACCTTGTATAAAGCAATATTACCTTTAGTTAACTTTCAAACAGCATCTTTTTCCGTGCTTTGAAATGATGATGTATTATATAGATATCTGTGACCGAATTTCCTTCCCCATTCAAAGAATCACTTGACGTGCATCTGCTTTAAAATGCCTATAACAGTTACATGTATGATAAATACAATGCTTGAAGATGGTAGGCTAAAACTTAATTCAATCTCACTATGATTTTTTTTTATTTTGAATTCATATCTCAGTTGTAAGTCTGGAAAATGCAGTAAAAATACCACAACAACAATAGCAAACAAGTTGATTATTTTTATAACCAACAGACTTAGAGCTGGCAAGACAGCAGGATTTTTGGCAGGAAAAGCAGGATATTACAATGCCATAATTTCCTTGCATCTCTGTTTTAAAACATTTTTTTTCTGTAATCAGCGCACCACTCCACTAGCTGATCTAGACATTGAATGTAAAGCTCTGTCATATTCCTCAATGTCAAACAAAAGTTACAGATCCAATGTGTCAATATATAAATATATATATGAATTCTACAATTAAAATAATTACTTAGTATTCAAAGTACACACACACATGACACGATGTCTACTTCATAGGATTTATCAGAGGCAGTTAAGCTTTATATATCTACACATAGAACAAGAGGCTGAAGGGGGTTAACAGTCACCTGAATATAGTAAAACTTAGTAAAGAATCCATGAAATATCCAGGTAACTGGTTATATAATTTTAATATGTTGACGGTGCAATCGTTAGGACTAGCACAGCTTCTCATTCAATTTTCGTTTATATCAGGCTTGTCTAACAGTACTTATAGACTCTGATGTCACATGACATTGTATGTATTTTTGCATTTACCATTAGTCAAAGTTTGAACACTGTTACTTTTAATAAAAAATTAAATCTACAATTCATCTGCTTTAAATTCATTAAAATTCGAGGCAAGTGTATTTTTTTTCTTTTGAGTGTCTTTTACCGCAGGAACATTGTTTGTGGTGATCGAGACATATTTCACAAAGGATTATGGGACCACAGGTAACTGCAAGGAAAAAAAAATTGTTTTGATCAATGTGCAAAGTCTGATTTTTCTCTTCGCATATTGCTTAAAGAGCTCGCACTAAGGTGCATTGCTTTGAGAGGCTCGCTGCACTCACTAATTATATGCAAAAAAAATGTATTTTACTTGAAAACAAGAGGAAAAGGATGAATATGGATCAACAAAATAGTCATAAAGGTTATAATCAGCAACAATCCAGTATAATTCTTTTATCTGCATGTTTATTCTTTTGCCTATATAATTACAGTGATCATCAGACAGGAGCAGATCATTAGATCTAACGAGATGCAACGGTCAACAAGACCTGATATGGCTCTTGGGATTAAGTTACTGTTATAATGATAAATTATTATATACCCCCTCACAACTAGCAAAATATAGAAAAAAAAAAATTAGAGATCAATTATATAATATACATGTATACCCAGCATATAAAGCATAATGTCAAGGAATTTTTTTGATGCGCAAGATACCAAGCATATAAAGAGTAATGTCAAGGAACTTTTTTGATGCGCAAGACATTGAATGTCATATTTTAATTGTGTACTTCGTCATCAGTTTCAGAGAGTGGTGATACAGATTCAGAAAACCACAAGGTGGTGATCTGGAGAATTGGATCACAATATCACGTGATTCCGTTAAATCTACACTGATTACAGTAATTACTGTAAAATTGAATGATACACATGCAGTTCGGTAAATAATGTTTTGAAAAAAGAAAACTCAAACACCTTTTCACCATAACAAATTCATGTTTTATACAGGATCAAATTAACGAAATTAATTAATTAGAGAAAGACACATATAACATGCTGTTTGATCAGCCCATCAGAGCAAAGTAAACAGCTACTGTAATTTTGAAATACTTTTGTAACCAAGTTATGAAATCATTGTTTATAATTTTTAACTTGACTACCATATAACTATTATACAAATATCCTCTCAGATCTATATATTTAAATCCATGTGACCGCATTCTTATATAAAATCGTCGTTCAGTTTTAATCATTATCTGATGTTCATACTATTATAATATTCATTTCATGCATTCATCATGTTCATTCATAATATTCTAGTTTATTTTTATTATCATCTCCTCGTTAAATCCTGCGACGAATTAGTACCGGTAGCTATGTGTCAATCAAATCCAGTTAATTGTGGCTTATGATTTTATTATTCCCTACCTGTAAAGCCAACTTTATGGATGCTGCTTTTTCAGATTTGTGCTTCTTGTTAGTCTGTAACCAAAAACAGCTTCGACGTAAATGAAAATGAAACCAATTATCTTGGTGGTTAAAGCGTTTGTCTCTATAACCAGTATATATTTCGACTTCAAGCACTAGTTCAACGCAGACGAATTTAGAGGAAGCACATGTTGATTGACATTTGACTTGTCAATAAACAGGATTTGGACGTATAGATATGCCAGGTTATGGCAAACTTAAGAGATCTACGCGAAGAAATAAAGGTAAATGTTTCAAATAAGCATTCAAATTGTTTGGAATCGAGAATTGATCTAACTTACACGTATTTTAATGATTCAAACCTGATGTTAAACACTGGTAAACTGGTTAACATGTAAACAGAAAACAACTCACCATTCTGTTGAAATATGCATATGATGATAATAAATAGTCAGTCTTTAATAATAAGACAAGCTATTTTACCAGTTGTTTTGGTTCAGTAATCAAAAAGAACAAAATGTCAAAGAAATATATATTTTTTTTAAATTAAGAATGATGCCATTAAAAAGATTCAAAATTTTATTTGAGTTTGTTACAATATTAGGAAACCTATGTGTATCAGCACAATAAAATGAAAAGAATAATGAATCTTTTCTCAAATAGAAATTTTAGCTTTAACAGAAATGATATAAAAGGTCTGATTTGAATTTACAGGAAGTACAGAGAGATAGAGAGTTTAATCTTCGATGTAAGATTTCATCATCACAATATCAAATATTGGAATGTGTCAGGGCCAAAAATGTGGATAAGCTCAAGTCCATCATCAACCGAGGAGAAAGTCCGAACTTCAGGACTGATTCTGGAGACACATTACTGCATATTGTGGCTTCAATGGGGTATAGTAAAGGTCAGACTCAGTTTTAAGCATAAAATCATTAATGCACAATCAAAATGTATGGCTTTTCCTCCATATGAATAATACCCCTTAATGAATAGAAGTAATTATATAGAGTCACTTTGTATGCTATGTATATTTCTACCAGATGTTTGGTTGTTGATTTTCTAGCTTGCATTGAAATGCTGAGGACACTAGTGTACCTGGATATGCCCCTTGATGCTGCTGACAGGTTTGGACAGACCCCTCTTCACATTGCTGCCGAGAGAAGTTTGGAAATGGTGAAAGTTTTACTAGAAGCAGGGGCATCTGTGAACCTTGACGACAATGCAGGTGATTCTTTCATAGAAGGTGTTACAGACATCAGTATAGTACAGTGTAATACATGTACTATTACATGGCAATGGTTATAATTTATATCAAATTATGTTCATATAACAAAGTAAATGTTAATGTGTTCATATCTGGCACTTCAGTCTGTGTTGTTCTGTACAATTGTATTTGCAATTCAATTAATAATTATAAATGATATATATTTTTTTCACCATAATTATCAGGCAGAACAGCTCTGATGCATGTCTGTTCGTCTGCCTGTGAGGAAGCTGTGGCCATAGTCCACTGTTTACTGGACAGAAATGCCAACATCTTTTACCAGGATCAGGACGGTCACACAGGTATTACAGTAGTATGTTAGATAACTGAGTTAAGCATTAACACACAAAGGACAAGACAGAGGACAAGATCCTCCTCAAGACCCAAACTAATATAATTATTGGTTAATTGCCTCTCAGCATTTTACAATCCTTCATAATCTAAAAGCTGTAGCCAATCCTGTTACAAAATGAGTTCTGATTTTAAATGATAGAGGTCACTTGAAAGTCACAGAATTACAGTGATCACTTTTAGGAAGTATTAATTTATTGTTTCAGCTCTGCATTGCTTGTGCTTGTCAAGACAAAAGATGGCAGCAAAGGTAGAAATTGCCTACAAGCTGTTGTATGCTGGACTGTCAGCCACAGTTCCTGATAAAACAGGTAAGCTAGGAGATACCACAGGCCTTTAGATCACTTACAAATAATTTGAGGTGTAAAAAAAAATTAAAGGTATGGAATTCTTTATGTAGGGTACCCACTTTCGCCAATAAAATTCTTCCAGTAATACACACTACTGGACATGCTTCAGATGCTAAATTTTACATTTTCTACTTAATTTCACAAACAAAAAGATTTAGGGAGCAAGACCATTCCTAAGTAACTAGGTGTAAATTTAGAAAATTTACCTTTAAAGATGACATTATGTAATTGATTGATAGTAATTTTAGGGATAACTGTGTTTAGATTATTCTAAGAAACATCTTATTTTAGCATTGAGGGCCATCATTTACAATGCCAAAATTAAAGGGTTGCATAAAATTCCTGTTTTGTGGTAAAAATGAAATCAAACTTGTAGAAATGTTGTTTAAAGGGATGTTCACTACAGTACCAGAGCATTTATTTAGTGTAAAATGAGCCTTTCCTAAAGATAACATTTGTTGAAGTGTGGTTTATAATTTTCTTTATAATATATCTATAAAATATATGAGATAGGCAGTGGTCAACTGTAAAATCCATTTACCTCAATTTCTTATAATTCATATGTCAAAAAATATCAACAGGAAAGATGGCACTGTGTCATGAATTATCATCAGCCCTGAAGCCAAGACACAAGAACCCTAAAGCCCAGCAGATAACTCCACTCATCAGTGTTCTAGTCAAGGCTGGCTCCAATTTCAATCCTAAAAGCAACCAGCACAAAACATTCGTAAAACATGTCTTAAATCTGTACAGTGACTCTTACCATCTTCAAATTCTGAACGAATTCGAGCCAGTTCTCTCCCTTACAGCAGTATATAAACTTTTACCCATAATTCCTAAAGACGATGACAATTACCAACAACTTGTGAAGATGTTAAGGAGGCTGTCCCACAGAATTCAGACACTGAAATTCATGTGTAGAAATGCATTAAGGACAGAACTGAAAGGGAAGGTGTTGATCAAAGTGGATTACCTCCCTTTGCCCAGTACGTTAAAGCAATATGTGCTATTAGAAGATGAGTGTTAATGTTTTAAATTATTGTTCAAGGTTTAGAGTAGTATTTAATACTGTTCACCAATTTATTTTTACACACGTATGAGTACAATGTTCTGATAAATAAATGAGTTGACAATTTTACTTAATTTTTGATATAATTATTTTCTTAACAGAAACTCTAAATTTAGCCAGAGTTTGACTTTTACTCCTTGTAGAATTAGAAAATGGTGTGATCAAAATTATGGTAAAATTAAAAAAAATACATGTATAAGTGTATGTAGCACTTTCTATGCAAACAAAGGGAGAAAACTGTGAAATGTGTTTGTAAATTCTACGATAACAAGTACAATGTACAAATTGTATCCCACCAGTATAAAACAATTTGATTGTACATGAGGCATCTGTAAGCATGTGGAGTAAAGATATTAAATTCTTACTTTCCACAGAAGGTAAGTGAAAGACCCCCCACCACCCCAACCACCAAAAAGCAGCTACTCCTTTACAATAAGATATTTAGATATGATTTGTCTTTGACAGCATGGAAAAATATATATCCATCATCATGTTTTTCAGCTACATGGTAATTAAGTCCAATGACTACATACGATCGTATATAATTCCAGTCTCCAAATATGGCACTGTCCTTGACCTGTTAGGGACCTCCATGGTCCTTTAATACCTCGCCATTCACCCTCCCCCCATTCCTGTCTGTGGATATATGTCAATATGTATTTTAAAGGACAAACAACGTTTTACACAATTTTCAGTTCACTTATTTAAACAATAAAATGTCTTTCTTTGTTTGTTATTACTGGAATTAACGGAAGCAGCTGTTGCAGAAAAAATACATAGCCCGCGTAAGCGGGTTATGTAAAATTTTCTGCAATAGCTGCGACCATTAATTCCAGTAATAACAAACAAAGAAAGACATTTTATTGTTTATATTTATATCTGTTTAAATAATCATTTAAAGAAGGATTAAAAAGTTTAATTATTGTATTAATGATGCGAACGTCTCTATACGTTTCATTGATGGAACAGTCACTGATCAAGAAATCTGTACAGGTGACATGCTGATTGTAGTTCATGCAGTGATTAACACAATGGGTTTCTTAAGAAATAAAGGAGAACATATTCAGTGGATGTAAATATACATGTGTAAAACATTTATTTTACACGCGTTCTTGTCTGCGTGATTGTTCGTTGTCGGCTACTTTTCAAGTGAAGCAGTTGTGTGTATCAGCATTCTGCTTACAGCAATGCATGTAGTATTTTTTTTTTCAAATTATTCAATAACTCTAGAGGAAACTTATTTATAAAAAAAAGTAAGTTAATTTAAAAAAATAGTGCAAAAAGATTTGTTTTTTCATGATAGAAATATGGATAGAAATATGGTGCAATGAAAGGATAGAGCAACAATTTTATAATCACAGCATAAAATTATATCAGATTAAAAAAATTATTTTAGTGCCATACCAACTAACTTTTATAGAATTTATACTGTCTAGAAAAAAAATGATTTGAAGATATTAAGTCAAAAAATATTATATTGGTTTTAAAAAAAGTCTTTCAGTAATAGTTATCTTTCTTGCGTTTTCAAACTAAAACAAGCAAATTCAAAGAATTGTGGTCCCCCGCTTTCGGTATCTTTGTGGATGAGATGTAATTTTTTTATGACATATTGTGTCAAATATGAACGCCTTATCTTATGTCATTTATAAATTATCACCAAAGTTGATTTTTTTTTTAAATAAGGTCAATCGTGAAGGTCAAGGGGTCAGAAGTCAAAGCATGCTCTGAAATATCTTGTCACATGTAATGCTGCATTGCATATGTTTAACAATATGCAAGCCCCATCTCTCCTCAATCTAAAGTTATAAGGAACAAGATGTGTTTGTGAAACACTGATGCCCCCGTATGGCAACATAGCAGAGATTTAAACTTTTCTTAAATGCATATTAAATATGTTGTACCCAAACAAAATAGGGTATTCTCACAAGAAATACGATTGTGAAATAAAAAAGCCCTAGCTCTACCTGTTCAAAAGTTATGGCCAAGGATAAGTTTATAAAAGATAGGTCAAACTCCAAGGTCAAAAGGTCTAAGTTGTTGGTTTCTCTAGAAAGGTCTTGTCACAAGTATAATATGTGAAGTGTGAAAGTCCTAGCCCTTACCATCAAAAGTTACTGCCAAGGTTAAAGTTTTTAAAAAGTAGGTCAAACTCCAAGGTCAAAAGGTCAAAGTATTTGATATCCAATGAAAGGTCTTGTCACATGGATTAAATGTAGGTCAAACTCCAAGGTCAAAGGTTCAAAGTTCTTGGTATCCAATAAAAGGTCTTCTCACAAGGATTACGTATGTGAAGTATGAAAGCCCTAGATTTTACCATTCCAAAGTTATGACCAAGGTTAAAGATTTTAAAAAGTAGGTCAAATTTCAAGATCAGGGTCAAAGGGTCAAACTTCTTGATACCCAATGAAAGGTCTTGTCACATGAATTAAATATGTGAAGTATGAAAGCCCTAGCCCTTACCGTTCACATGTTATGGCCAGGTGAAATTTTTTTCCTAAGTACGGAAATCTCCAAGATCAAGGTCAAAAGGTCAAAGTTGATTGTATCCGATGAAAGGTCTTACCACAGAGATACATATGAAATATAAAAGTCCTAGCATACCGTTCAAAAGTTATGGCCAAAGTAAAAGTTAAAATTTTTGTGTAATAGTGGGTCAAACTCCAAAATTCAAGGTCAAAAGGTCAAATTTGGTGTTACCCAAAGAAAGGTATCATCTGAAGTGTAAAAGCACTAACTTTTCAAAAGTAATAACCAAGATTAAAGGTTTGAGGTTTTATGGTAAATGTGGGTCAAACTCGAAGGTCAAGACCAAGAGGTTAAATTTGGTTGTACCCAAAGAAAGGCCTTGTCACAAGGACTTCACCTGAGTGTGAAATATGAAATCCATAACCCCAACCATGCAAAAGTTATGGGCAAGGTTAAAGTTTTTACATAAAAACAGACAGACAAACGAACGAAAAGGACAAAATCTATACCCCAAATCTTCTATTACGGGTAATGTAAAATACTGTAGTTTCAGATCATTGGTTCGTATGCATCAATTCCCTATCCAAAGTTGTGGCATTCCTGCTACACTCTGAACTCTGTAAAGAGAATGGAACTTCAGTTGGACTTTATTGTTGTCGTGCAAGTTCAAGGCTGCCCCAATACCGATGGATCAAAAAATGTTATTGAATTGAATAATGACACTTCGACATGTGTTTATGTACACATTATCTTTATGTCCTTAGTATGGGTGCAAGGCTGTCTCGGAGAAATAAAGAAGTAATTGAAATCTTACCGACAATGGAAAGGGTTTAAAATTCATTCACATGGAATTCGATTATCGAAAACTGGGAATGGAGCACCGATTTTGTATCTCTTGTGTAAAAACAGGCTAAACGTCTATAGCTTACATAGTTTATGAACACTGAACTGGGACAAGTTTAATTCCATGCCCAAAAATACGCATTTGAACCTCCAGTCTTCAATTTTATTGCTATGAAACTTTCTTGATTTATCTGAACGTCCAATTGAAGGCCCGGCCTTAACAAGTGTATTCCTTTTCTCATATGAAGTTTTTGAAAAAAACAATCCGATTATTAAGATTATTTATATAGAGGAAAATAAAACAAACATGATTTTTTACACGTTTATTTTAATATATTGGCGATTGTTGGTCGTGGCTTAAAGCAACAAAGGGGTGCCAAGCAGGGCGACCCCAAACAATTTCAACAAGCAGCAACAATCAACATGAAAGCAAAATATTACATGTACATGTACTTATAATAAGCAAAACAATGGTCGTTCCGGGTATACCGCAAACGGTAATTAACCTTACAATTAAATTTTATGTACATGTATTTTAAATAAACTTTACAAGTTTATATGTATGTAGTTATCGTTCCGGGTTATCAAACCGCGAACGTTACTTAAGATATTTTAGCAAGCAAAGCACTGTCCATGACATTTGGTGAAAGCAGTACACATTTTGCACAGCAATTGAGTTTGTTTCAATCAATCAAAGCAGACCAATTCATGAATTTGTTGAAAGCAGCACACATTTTCACAGTAAATGAGTTTGTTTTAAGCAGCAGCATCACAATGAATTATAGCATCAGTTGAATGGCGCGGCGCAAACTGAATCTTGAGACGACAAGGGGAAAAACAAATTGTAATTCAATGGAATGTCATCAAGGACTCTACGAGCGAGGATAAACATGCACTCAAAATTACAGCATACAAGGTCAGGCCCATGGAATGCCACGACGAGGATCTTCCAAGTGTAGTCAATGTTCCAGTCAATCCTGAAAAGATAGAGAAAACCCCAACAGCAGACAAAGACTTCTTAAATAATTATTTAATATCAAGCTGTATATTCACCATTAATTCTAAAATATGGGATGGGATGGGTTGGGATTTAAGAAGCAATCGTGATTGAAAGCATATTTTTTGAAAATTCTGTCTGCTACAAAAATCGTATACCTTTCGTTCTTAGGATCCAGGGCAAAGAGGGGGAATTTGAGATATCCCGAACCCGATCTAATTTATAGCTAACCCAACTCAAATAGCAGCAACAAAGTTTTCCTCATAAAATAAAGGCATCTATTCTTTAAATTAATAGATGCTAATATATTCGTCTGCCAGTCTGTCCGTCCGTCACAAAAATTTTAACCTTGATCATATCTTTTGAATGAGAAGAGATAGGACTTTTATATTACACTTGTTTAAAATCTGTGACAAGACCTTTTGAAATACACTATGATTTTTTACCCCGTGACCTTGACATTGAAGTTTGGCCTGTCTTTTTTTTTTTAAATCCCATTACTTTGAATTGGCCATAACATTTGAATGAGAAGAGATAGGACTTTCACATGAAAGATGTGTATTACCTGTGACAAGACCTTCCTTCATGCAGAATGATTTTTGACCTCGTGACCTTGACCTTGAATTTTGGCCTATTTTTCAAAAAACTTTAACCTTGATTATATTTTTTGAATGAGAAGAGATAGGACTTTCATATTACACATATATATTACCTGTGACAAGGCTAATATAAGTGATAAATACACTATGAATTTTGACGCCGCAACCTTGACCTTCAAGTTTGACCTACTTTTTAAAAACTAAACATTAGGCAAAAAAAAATTAATTTCTTGGTTCTCAGGCCCTCCCTCATCTCTTCCAAGGGTGCCTCATTGACCCTTTTTATTGCTAAATCAATAAAATAAAAACAACAAATCACCTCCCTCATCATTTTTTGAGGTTTTGTAGAATGTAAAAAGCTGCCTCATCATGTTTTGGGGGCATTAAAAAAGAAAAAAAAGGCCTCCCTCCCTCATCATATTTCTTGAAAAAAGGCCTGAGAACCAAGTAATTAACTTTGCATGGCCTTACTTTGAATTTGCCAAATCCTTGAATGAAAAGAGATAGGGCTTCCATATTAAAATGTGAATGACCTTTGACAAGACCTTCTTAGAAATGCTATGATTTTTTACCTCGTGACCTTGAAGTTTAACATTCTTTGAAAAACTGTAACTTTGGTAATGAATTTTGAATGAGAAAAGGTAGGACTTTCATATTAAACCTGTGTATTGCCTGTGGCAAGACCTTTCTAAATACACTATGATTTTCGATCTTGTGACCTTGACCTTGAAGTTTGATCTACTTTTCAAAATTCTTAATTTCGCTATAACTTTTGATTGAGGTTTTCATATTTGACATGTGCATTACCTGTGACAAGATATTTCAAAGAATTCTATGATTTCTGACCCCTTGATTTGACGATTGACCAAGTATTTTTAAAAAAAAGAATCAAGTTCGGTGATAATTTCTAAATGACATATATTTGGGCGTTCACATTTGACACCCACAAAGAAAACGAACGCTGGGAACCACAATTCTTTGAACTTGCTTGTTATTGAGACACAGTTGTCTTGTCTATGATAACAAAAAGTCTAGATTTTGATTTATCGTGAGAAATTGTTGTTTGAAGGTCAGAGCTTTAAGTTTTGATGCTATAGACTTTCTTATAACACTTCTAGATTATGCTTTAGCTCAGAACGTCTAAACCCAGCACTGTATCTTTGTTTATAAGGATTTTTATGGTATTAGGGAATCAGTACAAGTAGGGAAGATCGAACTCAACTGAGTATTAAAAGCATTCATCACTGGAATGAGAATTTTTTTTAAAAAAATTTAGAAAGTGAACTGTAAGTAAATGCTGGATTTCCAGACGTAGAATTAAAGTCAAGTTCTACCACAAGTCATGATAATGAGCCGTACAAAGGGGATCACATTGTCAGAAGCTTTGTATGCAAGAAGAAAAATATGGACATAAAACAATACAAAATAGGAGCAGAGCAAACACGGACCTCCGAAACATCAGAAGTGGGATCAGGTGCCATGGAGGAGTGAGCATCAGAAGCATAACATACATGCATGATTCATGCAGTCTCTCTTTCATCACCTCCGGTTTATAGTGAAATTGGAAGGATAAAAAGTTTTAATTTTCGAATACATTGTGTACAAATCTTTAATAAATTTCTAAAGCACTTAAAATCCATTCTTACAAAGTATTTGAGTCCTTCTTTTCATATTTAGCCTAACATTTGGCAATATTATCAGTATTCTCAATGGAAATGAAGTTCTGACGCCAATAAAAAGATCGTTGTTCCCTGTATTAAGGGACTTTTAGAACGATTGCCGTAAGGTCTACATTTTCAACTAGCGGTAAATTAACATCACCAGAAATAACCTGTGTAGTGGGACTACATTACTGTTGAAAGAAGAGCAAGAACATTTAAGAGGATTTTGTTTTATGATGGCCAATATCTAACCCCTACATAGAATCTGTTTTTAATTGAAAAGTTTAGATGCAACAGCTTGGTGGTATCTGTAGAAAATGAAGAGTGAAAACGAAATATCATATGTTGGGATGCAAGACTGAACTTTTTTATGATTAAGACCAATTCTAATGTTCAGAGCGATGCTCGCAATAACTGTGTTCTCTAAACCAGTCCATTTTCTCAAATCCCACGTAGACAAAGCAGTGTCTAACATTTTAGAACAAAATGACATGTTAGGAAAATCGACACAAATCACAAATTTATGCATTCATGGCAGATGACTTTCGGTCGGTTTTGACGGTTCCAGCAATATAGTCAACACAGGCATGAGGTACATCATTATAATACATCTTTACTGTTGTATCTTTTTATTTATATCAGCCTATGAAAATTATTTCACTATAAAAATCAGAATGTTAAACGAATAAACAAACAGTAAGGTTACTGTAACTTGAAATCTAATCATGTATTTTATGCAAAACAACTAGTAGAAGCCAAACATAACAATTAATGACTATTCATAACAAACCATTTTTATATGTTTTTTTTCCTTTAGAGTCTTTCTGTATTCAGTCTATTTTGCCAATGAATAATATATTAGCAGAAGTGATTTAACGTTTAGTGTACATTAGTATACAGCCGATTTGAAATCTAAATAAGATTTCAGTCAATTAAACGGACAATTACAGTAACATATTGATGTTCTCTATTTAACTTATAAAAATGTATGTCAAGAGTATTTACATATCTATTTACTTCCAGGACCGATTTAGACGGACTATAATTATTTTCATTTTACGCTTATTTCCAATATGGAATTTAATCCTTTGGTCCCTCTTTTCCGTCAACGATGCAGTTCCCTTTTAGGAAAATCATGTATGATGGTGAATATAATTAAATATTGAAGCCCATAAACGTGTGAACTACATAGAGTTTATTAAGTAGCAAGATTCTATTTTGCAAATCGAGCACCAACTGCAAATTAATTGTTAACACATTCATTTTCATGACCATCATTTATAAAAAGCGAGATTTTAAGAAATAAGTGACTAATATATATTTTGTTTGTTATTTTATATACATGTACATTATATTCTTTTTGAAAAGAAGGGGAGTCGGATATATTTTCAATAAAGAAAATGCCAGTTGGCAAATACATATCGTTAAAAAACGCTGCTAGTTTACAGCAAGTCTTCACAATTTTTATCAGTTGGGTTTTCGTTGCAACCTCGAGGTTATAAAAGATTATGCCAGTTCTTGGTACAGCGCCGACTTGGGAAAAGGTTTTGAATTTTTTTTTAGTTCTTTGAGAGCTGGATTGTTTGCTTTTGGCATTGTTCCCCATGGACAAGGTCTAGACGTTTTTGTGACATCATTGCAAATAGCGTAAACGGTCAGATGTAATCTGTATTAGTGATAAAATCACTCATTTCTAAAGTACTACTGTATCTTAAAGTTCTGACATGTTTTGTCAATTAAAATCTGCACCAAGTCCTGTTTTGCAATTCTTTTTTGACAAAATAATAATATATATCGAAAAGGACAGTATCGTTAAATATGATGTTACCCAAAGTGGTATAAGTAGTTCTCAGAGTAAAACGTATTGTACTCCGTACATGAGTTTTACTTTAAGATAGTGACATTTACAAAGTATTTTAAAGTTAAAAATTTATTCATTCAAAAAATCCAGGTGAGAAGTTGTTTGATGTCTTTATTTTTTCCTTCCCATTAAATGTTATTAAAATGACATGTTTACACTTTAGAATGAAACACGAGCCGTCCAGGTACTTAATAACGCACCAGTTATAATACTTCTTTTCCCATAAAAACAGATCCAAATATCTTCATTATGACATATTTATACGCCAAAACGATAACATGAAACCAGTCCAAAATAATTCATTATACGTAATCAATCGTAAAAAGAAGTACTCCAAATACGTAAAACAACCACTTAGATAGATCGCTTGTGAAGATAACATTATACGCAGTGTTAATTATTTTTAATTAACAAGTTTAAATTAAGAACAAAAATAAAATCACAATGACTAGCCTGCATATCTACGTAGGGCTTGAATCCAGAGTTTATGAAGATTTATCAAATATCTCATTAGTGGTTAATTGTCTATCCCTTTCCAAAGGTTCACGGGTTCTAATGTATCTGGCTTTCCTAGCCTCTTCCCAAGACTGCTCAAAAGGAGGTACCGTATACATAGTTTTTAGAGACCCGTCTGGGTTAAAAGATTCAGGTCCGATCGTCGGTTTAGTAGGTTTCGGTTTTTCCTCTTCCGTCGGAACATTAGGTTGCGTTTCCACTTTCTCCACATCTGCTTCTTTCCAAACACTTGCAGTTTCAGCCTCGTTAACTTCTTCTGTTTGTGTGTGCGGCGGAGAACTCGGTCTTTCGTCTGTTGTATGTAAGGGTGACAGATGTTCCCCTTTGTCTGTAGATAATCGTCTCGTTGGATAAGCATGGTTATCCTCGTTGCCTGAATGGGCTGTATGTTTTCCCTTATCCGTTGAAAGGTGCTTTGTTGGACTGTGTCTTGCATGAGCATGGTTATCATCGTTGCCTGATTGGGTTGTATGTTTTCCCTTGTCCGTTGAAAGCCGCCGTACAGCACTGTGTCTTGGATGAGCATGAATATCCCCATTGTCTGGAGGGGTATGTTTTCCTTTATCCATTGAAAGTCGCCTGGTTGGATTGTGTTTTGGAGTTCCATGAACATCATCGTTGACTACATGGGATGTACTTTTTCCTTTATCAGTCGACAGTCTCCTGGCGGAGAGATGTCTTGGAGGACTGGTTCCTGGCGCAATGTGCTTTCCTTTGTCTACTGACAAACGCCTAACTGGGCTGTGTCGAGGTGAACTCATCCCCGACGTTCTTTCTCCACTTTCGTTTTCTTGTGATGTCTCCTTCGTATCAGTGTGGTCGTCAGATGGGGTGCCTTGCGATTGACTGTCACTTAATGTTTGTATATATTGCTTCTGTTCCTCGGAGTCATTTGAATTTTCCGCTTCAATAGTTTCTGACTGATCTGATATTATCAATGGATTTATTTGCACATGTGGAAGATCATTATATTTATTTTGTATGAAGCGACCTGAACCTTTGATCCCATCAGAAATACCATTATTATCTTGCGCATGCGATTTGTTAAAACTTTGGAGGTACTCAATAAGCATCTCAGTGTCCATTGGGCTTGGATCTTTCTCGCGTGAGTTGCTTTCTGGTAAAGGCTTTCGTTGCAACCTAGGACTCCTGCCGCTTGCGTTTTTCATTCCGAAATCCTTGAATTTCGGATGATGGAACTTTTTATCGCTTGACAAGGTAGCATGATTTGTAAGTTGTTTGTGAACGCCGCCTCGGATCTTGTTCAGTTCTCTCTCTATCTCCTTGCGTTCTTGGTTTACCTTGTCAAGATTGAATCTGTATTCAGCCTCTATACCACCCCTCCCACCAACCTCCTGGTCAAGGCGGCGTTGTTCGCGTTTGTTGAGTTCACGTGCAAACTCTTGAGATTTAAACTGTCTTTTATAAATATCCATTTCTCTGTTAGTCTTCATTGATAACATTTCTTATGGCCTTAAATAGTCTTCAAATTTCTGTAAAAAAGAGTCAAGTTAAAGGTATATCTAGCAGTACATTTGCTTGATGTTTAACTTGCAATACAAAACATTTTTTGCAAAGTCATAGAAACTCGTGTCAGGCCCTCGTACACTTGACACAGGGCTACACTGAGTAAATTTGTAAGACAAATGTTAGGATTAAATACTCAGGGGTGTTCTAGAGGCTTATTTCCAAAATGTGACTTTGTTTAAAATTTCTCCAAAAGAGTTGATGGCTTAAGCGTTTTGTACACAAATGCAGTAAAATAGAAGTCAAATATTTGCACATTTTTGTGTAATCAGCAGTTATCAACATATACAGACAAATAAATCAGGTTCTCGCAGACGCTTTCAATGGGTCTCTAAATTCAAATGTACACGTATGTCAGATTGACAATTACATGTATTCAACGAGAGGAACACTTGAGTCGTAAAAGCCAAATGGTGTTCTTTATAAACCTATTTGGACAATAAAAGCCTAAGAAAATCCAATCCCGTTGGAAATAGTCGATAAAAAATATGCAACTGTGATAGAACCTCCATGTGATTTTAGACATAAAAATATATATAATACGTACAAAGAGACATCCCCTTTCTTGTTTCTATTACGTTGTGAGGAAAATCACCTGAAAATAAATAAAAGAATAAAAATATTCACTAACACAGGTGATAAATGCAATCAATGTTTAACATAAAACTTCGGCTCTTAAAACAATTTATTTTATCTAAAAAAAAAAAAAAGCCTCCCAGCACTGAGTGATATTTTAAGAAAGTTACACTGTAGTCCTCATGTGTATCAAACACGAAGCCTCTCTTATTTAGTCTGAAAACGTTAATAAACTTTCATTATGACGTCATATTGAGATGAAATATTGATAAATTAATTTTTTTAATGAAGAAAAGAACATCACGATGGAGATTGAGATATGTTTACGAATTCATGTGGAAGCGTTGAAGTGCATAGTCGGACATCCGCGCGTTTATTGTGCTGAAATTGTAATGTGTTTTATGCTACTCACTCTAGCGTTATATAAAACATTCAATTAGCGCTAATCACCCATAAAACGTTACCATCCATTGGAATTGACGTGTTACCTCTTTTGCGTAGGACCAGATCAATGAAAAAGATTGGGAATATGCGACAGGATATCGTAAAAAAAAAATACTAGTAAAAAAGGAGGGGGCAAGGTTGAATGATCAATTTTATCATTTTTATTAGTTTTGGAGTTAAGCGGGCTATTTTAGAGTCAGTGACCACTTGTAAATCTCTAACCAAACATTCAGATTTGACTCTACAGGTGGTAGAAATGTGTGTTTGTGCAGGGAAGGGTGGATAATTTAAAAGTTTTCATTGTACGTCAATGCAACGAAAATAAAATATGGTTCTTAACAATTATGAAAAGCGCAATTTTATATTCTTATAAACTTTTCAAAGGCGTTTTTAAAGCAAGTGGAATTTTATCATGGCTGTAAATGCATACGTCTGCACAACAAAATTGATTTTCTTTTTAATAGCATATACAAAAACATTTACGAAAATGGATGATTTGAGTTGAGTATTTTCAGGCCTTTTTAAAGTAGATGCATCAATCAAATGTTGAGCACAAAAGGGTCAAAGTTTTGGTCCGATTTTATGTCTTCGATCTGTAGAGTGTAATTGATTAGGTCATGTCTTCTTTGTTGACTTATAACAAAATACCAAGAGTCTGAATTCTATTAACACGAAATATTTCCATTTCTAAATTTTTTCTCTACAATAACCCTTTGAAAGTAAGCGGAGTTGATTTCCTGATAATTCTGCCGGAATGTAAATTAGGCAGGTCGACAGGTCAGCAGCTAAGGAGGCCTAATACGCATGCAAATCTCGTGCGCATTTGTCTCTGTGTCTGACGCTAAGGAGGCCAAATATGCATGTAAATCTCGTGCGGCTGCCTTTGTGTTTGACGTCAGTGTGCGAGGACTATTGAATTTGGCATGGAAGTCCTCGTGTATTTTAAATCGATTAGTCTACATTCTTAATGTCTAAATCTACAATTTTATTTCACAATGAAATGGAAATATAAGGAATCACTGTCTAGTTTTGAGAGTATGCCAGGGACATCAACAATAGTGGGAAACATGGGATAATTTTAGCATAACGGGCTTCGCCCGTTATGCAAATTATCCCATGTTTCCCACTATTGTTGATGCCCTGGCATACTCTCAAAACTAGACATTGATTCCTTAAACATTTAGGGGTGTCCATAAGATCGGGTAAATGGGCCTAAATAGGACTGTCTGTAAGATTTTCACCGGTTAAACGTTTTTGTTAAAGTGCATAAAACGAATATTTAAAGTTTAAAGATATTATATTTTTTTAAGAAGTTTGCAACGTTTGTAGTTTGCAAGTTTTTAGATAAATTGATTTCGAGGGAAAAACTGTAGGAAGTGTTTTAACAATAAACATCGTAAACTAAAAAAAATTAAATTCATTATATATTATGATTTGTAATATATTTTGTTTTATTTTAACTAAATAGTTTTACGTAAACTAAATGTAAATGAAACTTCTATTTGATCAGTACATTTTTTTTACACGTATATTCACAAATTCATACACATGCAGTTAATTTTTTTTTTTGGTTTGATTTCCTTTAGTTTTTGTGAATGGTTAGTTGGATTTTCGGGTGGATGGGGTGAGGGGTTTCTGTCCTGGTTATATGCATTATATATATTATTGATATTATTTCCGTCTACCTGCAGTGGATATTTACTATTTAGTAATATTTAAATGTATTGTGACATCTGAACAATGACCAAATAGAGAAGTTTTGTAAACAGTGCTATACGATCCCTTTATATTATTACAGAGCGTGCGTCAGTCCCATGCATCTAAACCCTCCCTGTTTGTTTCCATTTGTATATGTATCAATTATCGTTAGTCTAAAACAAGGGATTGAAAACTGGCGGCACTCTAAAGATATAGGTTTAGTTGTTCTCCGATCTAGATTCTAGTGGTCAAAATATTTTTCAATAGCCGACCGTATCATATAAAACAATCAAAATATGCAGATAGACAGACTTATCTACTTGTTATCTTCTTAAAGAACTTCGAAGGTCGGGTATATGTTTACATGTTGTTGGGTTTGTCGTGCCGAAGTTTATTTTGGATTTCGTGACAATAAACGAGTACCGTGCAAAATAGCAATTTTGGATATGAAGCAGCAAGAAAAATTTTATGCGTCTTCCGTTAGAAGGGATGAGCGGTAAACACAAATAAACACGAAAATATGTGGTCAACTCAACACTCCTAAATTCTTTAATTGTAAAATATTGAATCTTATTTCGTAGTTACTATTTTATAATATCATTCAATACTATAAGATATTTTGGTTATATTTAAAGTAAAGAACGTAAAATGAGTTAAAATTTTGGAGGAAAAAGTGTTTGAAGTTTAATCAAATCCCATTAGTGTGTATCATCAATGACATTTATCATTTGCACCAACTGAATGGTCATTTAATTAATAACAAGAGGCCCAGGGGCCACATCGCTCACCTGAGCAATTGGCTAGGAAACAGCACATATCAGATCAGAACTGAAACTTTACTGGGGGGGGCTTGAATTTACCCCCCCCCCCAAGGGGTCATGATTTGAACAAACTTGAATCTACACTACCTGAGGATGATTCCACATGAGTTTCATCTTTCCTGGCCCAGTGGTTCTTGAGAAGAATATTTTTTAAGATTTTTCCTTTATATTCCTATGTAAAACTTTAATCGACCATTTTGGCCCCACCCTACCCCCGGGGGTCATGATTTGAACAAACTTGAATCTACACTACCTGAGGATGATTCCACACGAGTTTCATCTTTCCTGGCCCAGTGGTTCTTGAGAAGAAGATTTTTTAAAAATGCCATTAATTTTTCTCTAATTCATAATTATCTCCCCTTTGAAAAGGGCGTGGCCCTTCATTTGAACAAACTTGAATCCCCTTTACCCAAGGATACTTTGTAGCAAGTTTGGTTGAAATTGGCCCAGTGGTTCTTGAGAAGAAGATGAAAATGTGAAAAGTTTACGACAACGACGACTACGACGACAACGACGACTACGACGACAACGACAACGACAGACAACGGACAAATTTTGATCACAAAAGCTCACTTGAGCCTTTGGCTCAGGTGAGCTAAAAATTACTCTTACAAAAATTTAAGTTAAAATTTAGCATTAATTATCACGTGTAAGTAAGGTGACCTATGGCTTTCATAATAGTAATTTTATATTTAAGATGATTTACTGAGTACACAAAATTCTGGAATATAATATAGACTTACGTACATCATGTAGTAATATATCAAATTCTGAATTCCTGGACCCTATTTTCTTTTCCAAATCTTCAAATCACTGATATATTTTTGTGTAGAAAGACATGTTTTGAATAAAGTTAAAACAATTTCTACTTGATTGAATCTCCGTTGATGCGACAATTAAATGTACTAATAAAGTACAATTTACACAATCAAGTTAAAATCGTTTTTGAAAAGATGTGAAATCGCTCTTTATGTTAATCAGACATGCTAAAAAGTTCACTATTCCCCCTTTTTTAAATCTCGCATGTTCAGCTGAATTTATGGTCCTGTCTAAAGAATTTATATAGCATTGCGATGCGTTATTTCGAATTATTCAAGCAAATTTTAATGCTATTGATAACGCTGTGGTGTACTCTTCAAACTCTTTTGGATATTCCTTAAGTATTAATGAAATATTTATATCTATTTTCATTAAATATATAATTTTGATATGAAAATAAAATTTTATGTGGATTTCTCGTTTGTAGTTTATTTGGGCGATATTCAATTTAATTTCTTTTCATTGTCAAAAAGAATTAAAAAAGCTAAAAAGAAATAACTGCAAGAGAGGATGCCTAGTGCATGTTACGAGTACATGTTCAACTTTAGCCACCATCGCTCTTCCAATGTGGACCAGCAAAGTGCACGCAACATGCATACGAAAATATGTGACGACTCTGTAATTAGATACTTGCTTTAGAACAATTAGGTCATTATAAGCACATAAACTTGTTTCCTTACACGATTTTATTGACAGTGTTTCTTCCAGTGGGTTTATTGTGTTAATTTTATTGAAGACACCAGCAATATAGAAAGACCACACTGTTCGATTTACACAGCACAGCGGGACCGTTAGGGGGCACATACTACTGTAACTATACACTTCAAAGAGAGGTGTGTGCAGAACAATTCAATTAATTTGTCAGGTGCTTAAATGATGGTTTAACTTTAAGAATTAATGTATCACCTTTTCATGGATTTCTTTTATAGAGAGATTTTTTTTGTTTTAGTTCTGCAAAAAGTACACTACTATATTAAAATAAAGAAGTCTTTAAAAATAAAATTAAAATTAAAAGTTATAATGGATATATTTGAAGTTTCGATTGACATAACATTCTGATTAAAATCAAACATGCAGTAGCTTCTTTTTATTTGACAATCAAAGTTTGTTAAAAAAAAAAAGAAGCTTAATGATTTGATATTAATTAGATTGATAAATATATTTATATTGAATATGATAAAAACTTGTTTTCTTTTTTATTTAACATATTTCAAGTTTTGGGTCAGTTATTGAAACTTTACAAGTACATGTACATTGAACATGATCATATGAAAGCTCATGAACATCGACACGTCCATGTAACACGATATGTTTTAGAGCAAAAATTAACATGATGGCGATGTCAGCATTTTTATTTGTCAACAACTTAACTCTATATTTGAGAATATGTTTTTTTTTCCTATTAGATCCAATTTATGATGCATATAGTGTGTCTACAAAGTAACAATTCTAGTCTCCTTTGAAAATTTTCTCTATTTGTAAAATTACTGATAGTTTGTAATCCAACATGGATATCCAATTACAACCTCTTATTGATGTTATATACGATGAAATAATCGTAATAAAGAAAACCTGACTAACCTCAGTGTAGGGAGACCCAGTATCCACACGGTGAAGGAGTGAGTAGCCGGGGAGGGTCGCGGGGGACTTTATATTTCCTGACAAGTCTACATACAAGCACACGGCCCGATTGGACCGCACCTGACCCGGTGTACCTTATTTAAGGCATGCGATAGGCATACCTCTAACAATACACACAGGCTCAGCTCGCTGGCTCATTATGGAACCATGTTGATTAAGTTCCTGAATGGTCTGATAAAAGGTTATTTAAACATCGATTATGTGCTCTGACAAAAATACAGTCTTGTGATTAAAGCTGGAGTCGACATGCCATTTATAAAATTAGTAGTGATGAATGGGTACCGGGTTCTGGCACTCGGGTAGCGATGATAAGGATTTCACAAGGTCCACTGGGCAGAAAATAGCAGCTTGTTTTTATTTATCTGTCCTTCGAATATCAATATACACATATCGTATAATCTTGCAATGACTTGGCTATTTTTGCGATTGTAGTTGATGATGATGTTTGTTTTTCTTTGTTTTTTTCCTTAGAAATCGGTCCTTGTGGTTATGCTATCTAATTTATGGTGTTTATGACCCATGTAAGGGAGGAAAAAAATAGTTTCTCGTAACCTTTTTATCGGTTAGAAATCAAAGGCCCAAAGGGCTACATTTCTAACTCTACAATGAAATTCACAAATACTTGTCCGATATTTTCAAACCACTTATTGTCAACGCGAGATGTTTTATAGCTCTATCTGTCCAGATTTGAAATATTTGATAATATATTAAGGAGACCCTGCCTTGACAAAATGTTACACTAGTTTGTTAACTTGTGATATCGCCTCTCTGTCAATACATACCCATGTGCCAATTTCGAGTCAGAAAAGTGCATTAACTTGGCAAATAGAATTGGTACGTGGGGGATATATTATGTATCTAGATCTTATTTACAAATAAACACATCTGTCAAACAATATCAAGTCAACGGAATACCTTAATCGCAATCCATAGAGGGAAAAGTTAAGTCCCAACCAGAAAGCTTTATTAAGCCCCGGACTTTTGACACCAGTCTTGTTTTGTAAATCTTTATTAAGAAATTTTATGATTGATTTAATATTGATAAATGCTAGCAAGATACACGCGGTGGCTTTTTCAGCATTTAATTTAGTTCCTTTGAAAGATTTCGGGATAAAAATATGAGAGATGGAAAGAAGTACATCTATATTCTCAATTCATCAATTTTAAAAACGGTGGAATTGAAATTAATCAAAGAACATTTCACATTATCAAACTTTCTTGACACTTGCATAATTTTCACATTACTGAGAGAAACAAGATTAATCATCGTCGGTTTTTTTTCATGAATTACAGATGCACATGTATACCGGTATTTTAAATTCAATTTGTTTGATGCAAATACATGATAAAATGTGACTTCAGTACATGAGTCATTTTTAAAAAAAAAAACAATAAAAAAAAAAAAATCACTGTTACTTTAATCCAGTTTGATAAAGATCTTTTCTGTGGTTTTCGAAAAAGAGTAGGCTGAGGGGGCTGCAACTTTAAAAACATATGTGTATGGTCATATACAGTTATTTTAATCCTCGAAATATGGCGACAAAAAATCAATCAAATAACCCTACATTGGAAAGAATCTTGTTTGTTTGTTTTGTTTGGTAAATTTAAAATATTTGATTCCTCAAACAAAGGCATTTAAACTACCTCATATATTTATATCCCAGACAGTGAAATACAAGTTGACTAATTCCTCTTACAAGTACTTCGTTATTGATACCAAGTTTTCTATTGAATATTTGCACACTTCAAAACCAAAGTTTATTGAAAACTACTTTGTTTAAACGACATAATATAAATTAAAATCCATCGTTAAAAAATCAGAAAATTCAAGTATAATCCACTGATCTTCAGATAATACAAGTTAGTGTTTTTGTTTTCAATTTTATTGCCCAAAATTATAAAATGAATTAAATTTCGATCAAAAAATCCTCATGTAATACCATTTAAAATGCAAAAACACTCAACTCATAAAAATGTTTGGAAAATATATTGGCATAACACAATATAATACTGGTATTTTATCCTAGTTCATATTTAAAGGAGTTTTTTGTGACTAAAACATAAACATCAAGTCTGTTTCTTTTTTCTTTTTCTTGGGTAAGGTTGAGTTTGAGGGGTACTATAATATGAATAAAGACCATCAATACCCTCAGGGATACATTCCCAAGCAGACTAGCTGGCATGCAGTTTGTCAAGAGAGATAACTCAAAATTAACATGTGTGTTCTCTGTGTAACTCCATATCAATGGACTTTTATTTTCAGAAGTGTTGATGTGATTTTAGGATAACTGTTAATTTTAATACTGAGTATATTTCTATATTTCGTACGTTTGAATTTACTGAGTTTGTTAGTGATTACATACATTATGTAATTGACAAATTAATATGCAATGTATGTACAGTTTGTGTAGAGTTTAAACATAAATTTTTCCTTACTTAAGTAATAATTAGCAAGGTCAACATGTAAATACGTATGCTTGGTATGATTTATGAAAAAGATCATTTGAAAATATATACATGTACTCAGGTATTACTATCATTCCTTTTATATTTAAACATTGTTAATTTTGTATAAGCCCTGAATCATCCTGTCATTAAACATCCATTGTATTCTCTTTAATTTACAAATTATGGATTGACGTATCAAGCCATGATTTCATATTTATTTACATCTTATAAATGCAATTGTGTACTTGAGCTTATCATCCATTTATTACGGAGATTTTATCTTAAGAACTAATAAATAAAATCTTTGATTTTCAATTACCTTAAATGACTTTTAAAGTAGTCGTTTGGTCAGAATTTGCCGTGTAAAGCTGTCAAAATAAGTTATACCACCTAACTCGATCTGATATTTGAAGGATATTCTTACAATCAGAAATATTGAATATGATCTTAAAGGCCATACACGTAAAATATGTGGTTATAAATTGTTGCAAGTAGCCAAAGAATCCAGGAAGAAACTAAGAGATTACAACTTTTCAGTGAACAAAAAAATACATGATCCTAGCTATTTGTGCATGCATATGTTTAAAAAAAAAGAAGAAGAAAACGTCTAACAAAAGAACCAAATGCATCGGTGTTCGTTGCGCCGTTTCTACAGAGCTTTGCTACACTGTTTGTCGATTCTTAAATGCCCCTTTCTTTGGTAAAAAAAAAAAAGATCTTAAGGATGTTCTTCTGAGATGACTGGCGGTAAACCAGACTTCTTGGGATTTTTCAAAGACAATGAATAGAAAATTCTTTTCTTGAAAACTTATCATCTGTAATAAAACTTTTCTAAATAAACTATATTTCAAATGACTATCATATCTACAAAGAATCAAATTGTTTAAAAACAATAACGGGGTTGTTAAGTTGGCAAAAAATTAGCATTTTTTCATGGATAAAACCAGAGGTTTTGTAAAAGTTGCACGCATCTCAGGAAAATAAGAAATATACATTCTAAAATTGATATTTTTTTTAATCTATCTTGTAGGAAGTGATTTAAACCAGCAGTAGGGTCCATGTAGCCGTCATTTCGTGATTTTTTTTGGCAGGGAAAGTTGTTCAAAAGAATCTGTGAATACAGTTTTTTAACTTTGCTTAGATGCACCTCTAAGAAATACGTCAGTAGTCATCAACACAAGTATTAGTCAAAATGAATGTATACATGCATTTCTGACAATATTTTTATTAAAAATAAATTTCATAGTGACAATACTCACATTAGTATGTACATGACTTAATTTATGAAAATAGATTGATCACACCCGTTTGGCCTCATTTGGTTATTGCGATACAGTTATCGCCTTGACGATATTGTGGGCCGCCGTTTGACGCCCCCGCCGTCGTTATAAATCATCTTTTGGTGGTCCTTATACACCGCCATGTTTGACCATGAATAATAATTATTGTCCACATATGCCGTCCGTTTATTGAACTCAATGGTCTTCATTTTGGCTGCTAAAGTTGGAGCAGTTAATCGATTAACAATGCCCTGCACCTCTCTGTCTCTTCGAGATTCTATTGTAGTATTAGACCGTGAGAGAATGGGTTTCCGTCGAGGCGGAAGTCCATTGACGTCATCTTGCGCAGTCGCAGGACGAGATGCTGCCTTCAATGGTTTTGGTTCCCGCCAAGATGGATGTCGCATTCCTGAGTGCTTTGCAGAAGCAACATTCTGAAATAAGTGAAAATGGTTATTGTATAACTTGTATGTTGATAACTCTATGTATTATTCTTCATTACTCTGTATACATATTTGAAAGAGTCAACAAAATAACAGTATCAACAAAATTGACATAACTTCCTTGGATGTGGGATTAAAACCGCTAATATATATTCTGTATTCAGACAATATTTATTGCAATGCTTATGACTATGTGTTAACATATACTAGCTAGTATATGTAGAATTGTCTAAAAATGCATTTTATTTTTGGTCCCTATACTATACAGTGTATAAAGTCTAACGGGTGTCATTTTTTTTTCAAAACGTGAACTTATATAAATACATATTTTAGATTTGATTCGTAGACTTTTTGCTGCAAATCAATATAGAGAACTGTACTCCAATCTATAAGAAACTGAATGTTGGATTACAAGTACTAGTTCTACTTCAAATCTAAGCATTTATTTTCTGTACTATACTTAATAATCTGTCAAAGACTGAGTTAAAGGTTATTACACACAAATTGAAAATAGTGTTACCGCACTGTTTAACTTTAATTCCTGCAATATAGGTCTGTGGCCCAGGTCTGCCTTGTGCATATTTTGTCTAAGTTATTAACAAGTGGATAAAAATAAGCCATTTTACACAATAGTGAATTATCCATTCTTTCAATGGACACACATTGGTCACCAGACGCGGAACATGGTCTTAATAACTAAGGTCCATTTAATCTCATTGACGTTAGGGTTCATTTTTTGTCTCTTGGTCATGATACAGCTTGTTTAAGTGTGCACAACTCTGTTAGATAAGTCTTTTTCAAGAGCTTGTTTTTTTTATTATCTTTCATAAAATCTCATCACTTGTTCGAAATCAAGAATTTCAACTCAGGTTAAATATTCTTTAAAATTGGGGAAAAATACTATGATCCAAACAAAGAACTAAATTAGAAAATGTCATTCAAACAACCTTTCAAGAAAATAAAGATACATGCATGATATACGTACATAAATATAATATTATTACATTGAAGAATAAATGTTAACACATGTAAAAACGTAAAATTAGAAAGGAGGGCCCAGACAACACTTAGATTAAACTTTGCTATATCTGTGTTCAAAGTAAAACATCTTGAGATCGAAAAATAGATAAAAAGTATCATTCCTACTGATCTATATTCAGTAACAAGCTAAGGGGACAAATTTCTAAAATTTACCATAAAACTGTTCTTTACTTGAAAGAATTATTTAATATTTAATTATTTATATAAGTACTGTACTTACAATACTTAATTCAACTAAACGTTGATAGAGGATGAAATTTGTATTTTTTAAAAAAGGGCAATAATCATACTGGAAAATCCATTTGAACCAATAAATCTAGAGCAGAGCAGACCATTAGAGGTGGGATCAGGTACCATGAGGGAGTAAGCATCCCTGTCGACCAGTCAAAACCTGCCGTAGGCTCCTTGTCTTGATCAGATAAATGGGGGAAAAGTATGAAAACAGCGTACCAGCTGTGTATGAAAAACTTCAGTCTACATTCGACTTGATGGTAAATTGTACTTGATACCAAGGTTTTATAGAGTCCATAGATTTTACAAATATAGACTTAAAACAAGACTGTTGAAATCCTTCTTAATCAACTTAGTTGGCACCATCTTGTATCTTTTCAGAATTTTTTTGTACATAGAGCAAGTTTATAGTTGTGTATCGGATCAGAAGGGATACATAAACAACTGATAATGTTATATTTCTAAATTAAAAGAGAATTTGACGTTGATTTACATATACTTTCTACTTTTTTTCCTTTTTTACTTTGTTAGCGTTTATTTTTTTTTGTATAAACACTCAAAGACTAAAAATTTAATCCGCTCCTGATTTTAACCTTTCATATTTACATGAACACTTCTTCCTCAGTATTACCATTGCTTTCCTCGTGTTCGATGATTCCCCGCTCCTGGAGTATCTAGAATAACCCGACGCCTGAGAAGCCGAATCCGTTCTCCAACTCACAGGAAGTGAAGCTTCCGACATTGCAGACATTTTTAATAAGCCTTTCTGTCCAAGTTCATCATCAACTCAACACAAACTTCAATCTAATAACGTCGATATAAAGTACATTCCATTTAGGGTAAAGAATCCATCAGCTCAGTGCGTTTTCAGCATCTCTGAGTTACAAAGAAAATTCCATTTCACGAAGTGATTTTGTTCCTGTACTTCACTACGAGCGAAAAAATAAGGTCCATAGATTTAGGTTGATTTCAAACTTTAATCTTGCGAGATTATAGAAAAGTGTTAGGATTATCCAGATCCGATTTACGAATGGTGTTGGGACAGGAACATAAGCTTACGTCATGACTCATGCGCAGTTAAAAAATTCCGAGGATTAGCTGCATTAAGTTAAAATTATGTAAGATGTTCAGATAGAATAATCTCAGTTTTTTCCGTAGATTTAAGGCTTAGATCCGATGCAATATTTTTTTTTAGGTATAACATGCATTCCACGGGTTTTGTTTTCCACTGTGACCTTAGTAAACTACATTGTAAAAGTTCACAGATTTCTGAAGATGACTTTTTATGCCCTTGTAGTTAAAGATCGGGGGCATATAGTTTGTGCGTCTTTCTATCAGTTTATATAAAAAATATCAAACTTTGCCCATAGGTTTTGATTGGTTGCAGCTATAGCTTTCATATTCCACAGGTGATCGAAAGGTCGTGGGTTGGACCCAGGCTGCAACCACAGGGGCCAGTAACATGCTAAATTTGATTTTACGTTATGGCTGTATATACAAAAATAGTCTCTTTTTGTATACATATAGTCATCACGTAAAATCAAATTAGCTTGTTACTGACTCCTGTGGCTGCAACTACCCGAGTCGATAAAAATAAATAGCAACTGTTTGCCAAGCGCCGGACACTTTGAAGGGAAAATTGAGGATTCTTCAGATGAGACCACGCTCATGTCATGCCCATTGGCTTGATAAAAATGAAGATCCATCACAACCCAATGACACTGAGAGTCGAGCAGGGGTCTAAATTCGAAGGTATAATTATGGTGACATCTCTAAAAGCACAGGGCTTCATGAGGGTCCCCCCTTTTGGTTGCAGTATTGTTAAGGGTAATGTAGTATTTGAGTAAAAATACTAGTACCTGAAAGAAGTTGGACTCCTCTTCCCTTAACCACGAAATAGGATTTTAGAGTTTGGACAGTTTTCCTTTTTTTTTCCTTGTCAAATGTATGTTGATTTTTTATTCTCGGGCTTCCCCCGTTCAAAAACGATGCTATGTCACTGCTATATGAGTGAAAAATTCTCCAATGGGATGTAAAACAACATACAACCAGTATATCATATTTCACAGGCGTATTCTTTGTGACAAGACCTTGTCTGGGTACCAACATATTAGACCTTTATGTTGCGGTTTGACCCATTTTGGTAAAAATGTTACCGTCTTTTAATCTTGGACATAACATATAAACGGTTATTGCAAAGGCACTTGACATTACATATTTTTCTTTAAAAAGAAACTCTTTTAAATAAGAAAAATATGTAACGTGCCTGTGGGTTTATGCTAATGAAACGACATGAAACTTTTCAAGTACATTACCCGCCAGGAACCAATTTGCAAAAGGAACCATGATGATGCATCGTCGGAAACCCACGGGTGATCTCGTCTTTACTTAAGACGAGATCACCCGTGGGTTTTCGACGACGATGATGATGATGATGATGACATTTCCCGCAAGAAAACCTATACATGAGTAAATTTTGATTGACATTTTGGTCTTGGAGTTTGATCAGTTTAAAAATTTTAATCTTGGCCATAACTTTTGAACAGTTATTACCTAGGGCTTCCAAATTTCACAGTCGATTTTCTAGTGACAAGACCAGTCCTACCAACATTTTTACCTTTAGTTTGATCTAAGCCCTGAAGTTATACCTTGACCATATCTTTTGAATGGTTGGTGCTTGGACCTTTTTATCTTACAGGTACAAGTATATTCCTTGTGGCAAGCCTTCTCTTTGGGTACCAACAATTTTACCCTTTGACCATGATCTTGGAGTTCGACCTCCTTTTGATCAAAATTAAACGTGTGCATGTCTTTCGAACAATTGTTGCTTTAGGACCTTCATATATCAAGTTTATTCCTTGTGACGACCTTTTCTTTAGCATGCATCACTAATTTTGACCCCTTGACCTTGTCCTCCTTTTATATACTTTAACCCCAGAACCTTTGAAGGGTTTCTGTTAGTGCTTTCTTATTTCACGCACGTTTTTATGTCCACGTAATCGAAAATTCGGGGGTATATAGTTTTTGTTGTGCCCGTCCGTCTGTCTGTCTATTTGTCCGAAAAAACTTTAACCTTGCCCTTAACTTTTGATTTAGTGGAGCTATGACTTTCATATTTCACATGTGTATTCCTTGTGACAAGACCTTTCTTTTTGGTACCTTCAAATTTGACCTTGGAGTTTGACACACTTTTACACAAAATTCAAAACTTTTACTTTGGCCATAAATTTTGAACGGTAGATACATGTACTAGGACTTTCATACTTCACATATGTAATCATTGCGACAAGAAACCAACAACTTAGACCCTTTGACCCTGGAGTTTGACCTTCCTTTTAAAAATTATCATTGGCCATAACTTTTGAACAGGTGGTGCTAAGGTTTCATATTTACAACTGTATTTCTTGTGAGAATACCCTACTTTGGGTACCAATATATTCAAAAGTTTAATTTTGGCTATGTTGCCATACATGGACATTAGTAGTCCGAAAAATCTGACATTTTCCTGGCTTTTTACGATTTTGATATTTTACATGCCAGGAAAACGTTTTCCTGGCATGTAAAATATCAAAATAGTAAAAAAGCCAGGAAAACGTCAGATTTTTCGGACTAGGACATTATACATTTATTGCATGATAGTGAGGGAAATATGAAGACATTCAGCCAAGAAAAATTATATGATTTTTCTTGGCTGAATAAGTCTTCATGTTTCCCGAACATTCATGCAATGAATTCTTTATTATACCGAATAAGCAATACTTTTGAAATAAACATGATAAACTTTCAAATTCGGCACCGCTCTCAAATTCACTTTCATTTTTTAAGTAAAGTTACTATAAAACCCTTTGGTCAACACATTAACATCAGTTTTGGGACGTAAACCAGGCTATTGTGACGTCTACTTTTCTCGGGAGTTTTCGTTCAATGAACGAGAACTATATTGCGGGAAAATACACTAGGTGTTCCGAAGAGGTGGAATATGATGAAAAGCGTGTCGACGGCCGGGAAATATGAAGCTTTACGGCCAGATCACGTGATAACTTAGAACCAATCAGATGACGCGTTGTTTAGAATATTTATAGAATATTTATAATGAGGTATAATAATAGTATTTCACAAACACATCTTGTTCTGTAGACAAATTAACAAAACTTTTCTTTGCATCATTAGCCTTTTTTAATCTCCGCCCTCGTAACACCCTTTGTGGAGAACGTATGATGAACCGAATATAATGATAAGGAAGACTGCTTATAACGAGTTTATTTTAAATAATGAAAAGTTAACAGTAACAGTAATATCAGTATATAAACAGTCATAACAAAACTAAACGTGTCATAGGAAGTGGCATCTTAGATTAATGCTAGAATGCCTGTCACGTATGTTCTATTTAATTTTTCAGGCCCAGTAAGTCAATTCATACAATTTCTACTTCAAAGCTTCACAATAAATGAAAACTTTTTTTTTGTTTTAAGTGATATTACCGCATTCTTCCCGGTGGAAATGATGTAAATACCCGTTTATTTCTCTATGGAAAAAAAAGGGGGGGGGTTGTTCACTACCATTTTTCTCAGGAAACAATGTTCACAGTTATACTTCCTTTTATCTAATCTTTTGGTGATAGTTAGGTAATATTGTACAGTTGGTTTAAAGAAGAAGTAAAAAAACGTAACAAATAAGTGGACATTTCAAAAGCTCTCCTGGGCTTTCTACTCAGATGAGCGAATCCAAAAAATAAAATTAACATATCTGACGACTGCCTTTAGTCTGCAGTGTGAAACAAAACAAAAAAAAAGTATCAGTTGCTGCAGCAACCAAATTTAACAAAACAAATAATAGTCTAAACACAAAGGAGATTCTTTTGGTTTCTTTTGACAACAGAAGATATATAATAAAAATATCAACAACAAAAAAGCTCATCATCTAAATCTGAATGATGGCACTAGTTTAAATATAACCCTTGTTGATTTATTTTATTATTAATTAACTTTGGAATGGTAAGATACCTTTCTCCCCATCCTCTAGAATTTCTTTTAGCAGGTCCTATATTTGGTCATTTCTTTGGTCAATACTAAGTCTATGTAATCTATATTTTGTCTAATCTATCCAGGTTTGCTCTGAGACACTGGAGAAGATTGTTCCTGTAGGTCGTCTGGTTTACTCTTGCTATATGCTATAGGCAACACCGCATTAGGATTGACATAATCCGTTAGACCACTCATGTTGAAGCCACTGGCCAGGGCTCCATTGCTGTAGAAGTGAAACAGCATTTGGCTGTCCATGTAGACACTCTCTCGCTCCATCTGCTGTTTGTTGGGGGTGGTGGGGGTGTAATAGGGAGGGGCGATGTATCCATCATAAGCACCATACACACGACAGGAGGGATCGTACTCACCATACAGAAGCTGAGGGGAGAGCTGGTGATAGGGGTAGCCAGAATAGGGGGTATGGTCTTGATTAAAAAAAATCATACCTTTAATTGCTGTGCAATAAATTTGGTAAAATTGCAAAAAATAGCATGAAATAAAGTTATTAAATTTCTTTTGAATAATAAAGTACTTGTAACTCTAGCATTACTTATTTTATGTCCTAATATAACTTTGTAAAATTCGTTTCAGATGGAAATAAAGATGAATTCAAAATTAAATCACTTATACTCTATTATTGCTGTCAATAGTTTTAGATATCATCCAGAAACTAAAGTGTTATATACAGAGAGAATGACAACTAAACATATAAACTCAAATTTATATTATCCCCTCTTTGAACAATTGCAGGGAACAAAAATATTAAAATTCTGAAATTTTAATTTCTATATATTTTTTTATTCTAAATTAAAGTATGGTGGCTCAAAAATTTAAATGCATTATGGGACATTTAATGCCTGGATATTAAAGGAAACACAGACTTTTTAATACTAACCTAACCCAGAGAAGTTGTTTTCTTTCTTTGTGACTTTCAGGGCTTCAATAGAGGGCAGCACAGTTTGAGGTTTCTGGACATGACTGTATTCCTCTGATCCAGACTGGATTCGGATCCTTTTTACTGGGAACTGGCTTCCATTTCCATCTACCAAATCTGAGGGGAAAAATACAAATTCATCTAATTCAAAGAGGAGTACAGCCTAAAATAGGTCCATGTTAAACTGTAAAAGAAAATTTACCTCTTTTGAAACCTGTCTGTGTAGAGCTCTCTTCATTGCTCAGTTGTCTACAAAATTAAAATAAAATTAAAATGTATCATCTTCAATTTTGTATTTATACGTTTGTTCTAAAATTTCTCTTCTTTGATATAACACCACGGTATATGAATCTAATGTGAGACCTACTCTGAATCTATAGATGATGTCACAATGTTGGACTCCCCTGGGGACATTGGTACTCTGGTAGATTTTCCTCCTTTTTCACATCTCTTCCCATTTCTACCTGTAGCCTCAATTAAAGGACCTTTTGTCATCAGTTCAGCTATCTACCCACAAAACATAAATACTGTATCGTTACTTATGTACTCGTATCATCAAGCAAATTCATCTACATGTACCATTTGTACCATACAATCATGTGATACGCTGTAGAAATGAAAGCAACATTTTGGCATCTTTTCTTTAAAAAAAAAGTACTTAATAAGCAATGTGGAAGTACCTGATTCTGAAATTCCTGGGGCAGTGATTCATTAACAAGTTTCAGATACTCTACACACATTTCAAGTATGGAAGCCATGTCCGTTTTGCGGCCCCTTACGTAAGGTAACAAAACTCTCAACTGGTCACAGCTGTCCTTAATTCGTTCTCTACATAGAGAATTGAAATAGAATTATAATTCTTCAATGTATATTCTTAAGAATTTCAGTGGAAAGAATATACATATGTACCTGGTGGAATCATTTCTTCTCAATTTTATGTATTTTACCTTCTAACTTTTTCCTTTGTCGTGTGGTCAATAGCACTGCTATTCCTTGGCGGTTTGTTTTGTCTCAGTTTGGGTACCATAGCTTTAAGTTGAGAAAATGATGGAAGCTGAACTGTACACTTGTTTAAAGTCTGGTTAAATGCAGGGGATTCTATTCCACTGTCCAAAGATATCCTGGCAAATGTAAAACAAAAAGTGCAATAGCCGTCTGCTTTGTCCACTATTGAAATATACTATACACGTATAGTGAATGTCAATTTCATACTTGAAATTGATCACTTTAGAGAATCAAAAATGAAGGCCCCTAATGCTTAATCTGCAACAAACATGCATATTTCATCTTTATCTACATGTATCACTGATATTTCTTACGCCACACTAGATCCGTCCCCACTTTCGGAGGCAGGTGTGGATGGTGTAGTCGGAGTTGCAGGAGTTGATGGAGTCGCCGGTTCTGAAAATTCTGGAGGTTCACTGTCCTGTGTATCTTTCGTATCCACTAAAAATAGTTTTTGAAAATTATTTTATTTGCCTTTAAATTTTCAAAACTTCTGTGTAATGTTCTGTGTAATGTTGTTTTAAAATTATTAACCTGATTTCATGTGTAATAAAAAATGAGTCGCCCGAGTGGCGCAGCGGTTAGAGCGTCTGCTCTAGGTCGCGAAGTAAGGAGTTGACCCTTACGTCGCGGGTTCGAATCCCACTGTGGGACGTGGAGACCGGTCGTGTAAACCGAGGTCCCGTGTCGCAGTAGGTGCTGGCACAAAAAAGATCTCTCCATGCTCAATGGCTCCCAGTGCCGAGTATCAAAGGACATCATCTGCAGCTCTCCACCGGCAAGTATGAGTGAAACATTCTAGAGAGGGACGTTAAACAATGTACAATCAATCATGTGTAAAATCTGCTGCCAATTGTTTTGAGAACACACCTGTAGTGATTTGAGTTGACGTCCAGTTCGTGTATTTCTCACGTACGTCTTTGTTGGTGACAGGATGAAGAACTATTTCGTCGATTCCATGTAATCTCAGATCAACTAAAATCATAAAAGTAGTTTTGTTGTCAGAATGTAGGTAATTTAAAGATAACGCAAAGACTTCGCATAGATGAAACAATTTTTGGTGAAATAAAAACTGACGTTTTCTAAGAGACATACCAGCAGCTGAGCCATCAGACACGCCAATGATGACAGTTCCTCTATTGCAACTACTGGCATACCTAATAGAGAAAATGTATGTTCAGTTAAAATTATTAAATTTCAATTTTTTCAAAACTATTTTAACCAATTAAACAAACTTTCTCAAGAAAAAAGTTTTCATTCCGAAAACTACATCTTTTATACTCGCAGATTGGTCCGAAAAATTTGGACGATCGACCATATATTTTTTCCAAAGCTAAAAGTCTGCATCTAGTGATCTACTTTATTTTTTATTCAAGTTTAAAAAAAAAACCTGGAGAATACAGGCATGAGAGCCAAAGAATTTTAGGTCGACACAGTATACTTGGCAAAGGCCTAAGGTGAGTCACAATTATGTATATAAAAGTACTTTGTTGTTATCAAAATGAAAAGAGTTAGGAAACGAACCAATTGTTCGCTAATCAAATGATGTTAGAAGAACAAGTATACCCCTCTTCTGGCTATAATCAAGAAATCTAAAGTTCGAGTGAAACGATTGGACTTCTGAAAAAAAAAAGCGTCGGCGATGGGGTAGGGTGGGGTGGTCAAGTGTATGGTTTAATTATGGAAAAGAGATTGTCTGAACTGATCCCTTCGATGCATTCAAGAACGTTACCCAAATCAGATCAGCACTTATTACTCCCACCAAGATGCGGTTGGAGCACGAAGCAGTTTGAAAGAATCGTACGTGCAGAATTCAGTAACGTGTGTTTGTCAGGAATATGGGCGAAAACCAAAGTACCACTTTTTATTCATACAAAAACTGTTGGAAGAAAAGCATTTAGAACAGATACATGTACGTATAGTATCGAAGGAGGGGGTGCAAAGAGGTTTCTTTATTATTGAAAATGTTTATTGAAAAGCTGGTTGCTCCAACCCATCCCCTATCCCACTTCCCCACCCCAACACCTCACACACTTTTTAATTTTGTGGCAATATGTTCAATTTAGGATATTTTGGTAATGAAGACTGATTAAAAATTTTATTATGAAAGCTCCGACACGAAGTAGGTCTTTCGAGTTTGGACAATCCATTCTTGTTTTTTGCTTGTTAAAATCCCCCACCCCACCCCGCACTCTCACTCTGAAAAGCAATACTACGTGCCTTTTGAAATAATTTGTAACTAAATTACGTTAATGATGCAAAGGAATTCCACTGTAATGTATCTTAAAGAAACATCCAATTCTATTTCATTGTCCATGCTTCAAGTTTATACATTTACACATCACAGGTTAAGGAGTTTGACGAATTCTTTACAACGAACATGTGAAAGAACTACGTATACTAGTACTTTAAATGTGGAAATAATTTCATATCTTTAGAATTGGAAAACAACCGTATAGGAGTGTCTTGAAAAAATATTATTGATAAACCAAAACCGTAAATTACCATTCGTTTCAAGTACTAGTAAGTTTGTAGAAGAAAGCTTTTTTTGGTTTTAATTGTCAAATTTAGATTTTTTTAATTTTCAAAATGTTACATAACATATAGCTTTCGGATGACTATCCCAGAGTGTTTGACCCTCGGTGACAAGAAAGTCCTGGAGCTAGTGTTACTAAGTATTTCATCCTCTGCCTTGGAAATCGGGCGACATAACACTCTAGGGCTTTCCTGTCACCTTGAGACATTAAGGTACAGTCACCCTTAAAGACATGCGATTGGTGCATCTTTTATGCTTTATAGGAATACGAATTCTTAATTTTTCAAGGAAAACTGTAAGAGAAATCACATCACTGACAGACAAACATACTATTGCATTATAAACCGCATTCCTACCGGATGGAGGTGGTGAGACTAAGGACGTCCTGGGCCACAGGCATGTCAATGAGTACCCAGATAAGAAGGTAACACTGCACGTTACAGACCTCGAACGCCTCCTCACGACGACACACTCTCACCTCGTGGGCCACCGTCTGGTTAGAGATCATGTCCCTCAGGTTGTCTGCCTGCGGCCCCTCGCCAACCACAAGTGACATCAAGCCCATTCCAGGGGCCTGAAAAGAAATACAGTAATGGCTTTAACAAGTGTATGTAATGAAAAAATCTAGTGACCCAGATTCCGTCCACTTGCCAACAACAACGAAACTCGCCTTCGGACGAACACCTGCACTTCATTTTTACGGAGGGCAGATCGTACCAAAAACCTTAACAAGACTAAAATTACTGCAAGAAAAAAAAAAGAATAAGAAATAGCAGTTTGACTGGGGGTTTGTAGGACAGAAGCTGAGAATAAAACCTTTCTGATGGTCATCTCAAAATCTTGGTTCAAATCATGAGTACAGATAGCTTTTCATTCACACATGCACCTACCAAATCCGAGAGTTCTTCGATAGGGAAAGTTGCGTCGTCCGGTGGGTTATCGTTATATATGGCAATGTCATCGAAGCCGAGGAAGGCTTCAGGACCAATGTTCAGGTCCACCTCGTCACCATTATTATCGCCGCTTACATCGTCAAGAGAGGACGATGACACAATTTCTTCTGTTTCTTTGTCTTTCCCCGTCTCAAGACACGATACGTCCAGTTTATTTTCAGTTTTTGTGGTTTTAGACCGTCCTTTACGCTCGTTTTTGCGTTTGCCTTTGGCCACAGGTTTCATTTTTACTCTCAGCTTTGTCCTAATACTGTCATGGCTATTCAATATCGACCAAGGTCAGCTATTTGTATTTTATACAAAAACAGCCCCGTCGGAGCCTCGTCGTTCAGTGATTGGACAGCGCTTGACACTCGTGTCCTGAATGTTTTCGAAATGTTATTCTGCTGTGTGACTACCTGTACACCCGACATTTAACATTCTAACTTGTAACGGTGTCACACGTGTGCTATAAGCTTTATACTGCTGAAATATATACAGGGCCTTTTGAAAGTGAAAAGCTCATATCATTCGAGTTAAAAAGTTACCATTATATTTTCTCTTTTTCATTACTAGTATTCTTTGAATATAAAGATCTCGCACAGAACAGAATTATAAAAAAATATATATAAATGCATATTCATGAATGAGGTTCCTACAAACATGTGAGGAAGTGGAATGAGTACTCAGTGGTCGATCATATTCCTTATTTCGCTGCTTCCTCCAGGAAATAAAGACTTTCAACAATTGAAATACCAATCCAATAATTTCATCCTTTATTTATACATCTTCATTGTTACTCTATCCTTTGTTAATTACCTGGAATAGTTACATGCAGACATGTGCAAACTACACACTGGACTTTAAAAAGTGCACCATAACTTTGCACCACTAGAGTTCTGTGTTCAAGCCACAGGCAGTCAGGCGATTTCTACATGCAATATACTGCAAGATGTGAGTAGTGTTGGGGCACAGAAATGTTCACCACTGCTTATAACGTGAAAGAATCCTTTCTTTGGAGGTTTTGAGATAGGTCTATATTACACGACTTACCCTGTATTTAGGTTTCTTTGGTAGAAGTTTTCGTTTCATCTCGATGATGAATGGGTACTTGAAAAGGAGTCTCTGTACAACATTCAAAATATCTTCCCCGGGCCTAAAGTCTGAGCTGAAATAGAGAGGCGGATCATAAAAGATACATGTACACAAGATCTACATTAGTAATTTTTATCACCATCATAATTACATCTCTTTATGTAAAATTGATTTTTGAAATTCTGAATAACCGTTTCAGTTCTAGTATCATAAGCTTTAAAGCGTACTATTTTTAATGAAAACAATTATTTAAATTTTTCAACAATTAATATTTCTGTTTTGCACTCTTTTGCTTTTAAAGATACCTACATAATGATTCTGTGATAAAAAGAAATATTAAATACCCTACGAATACGAACAGTGTCTAGATATGATGATGCAAAAATAACTGAAGAGGTGAAAGAAAAAACTTCGTAAGTACAGAACATCAAGAAAATCCTTTTGGTTATGTTATATCTTCATTATTATAATTTCTTACTTATTTCTCCATTCATCGTTGTTTAACCACAGTTTTTCTGTTCGATGTAAATAACTCCACTAACCTCGGTTTCTTACGCCTTTGCACGGGTAATGCGAAATCCATCGTGCGAACTTCTGTCAAAATGCCGTTCAGAAAGAAAACGAAGGTCGCTATTCATTTACAACATCATAAATAAAAAGTTTTCTTTCAAAAATGTTTCATTGACTGAAATTTGTCTAAACTCTCTGTGATCTTGGTTCACGTGAAAACATGTCCAGGCACGCTGATCGCGATTCAGAGTATGGGAATTCCTTGGAACACCCCTGTTCTATTTATAGACGGAGAACTTTTCATTTGCACGAAACTCGTGTACGCCCTATAGGTAAGTATTTTGCCTTTAACACTGTTTAATTATTGAACTTCGTTTTTCAAATGAGAACGTGTCACTTTAACAATTTTCACAACCTTGGTACATGTATATCATACTTACAACAAGACACTAGTACGATTTTAACACTTTATTCAAAATTACGGTTTAATTGGCATAAAATTCGGCATCATTATTTGAAATTTGAATCTGTAGACTCTCTTAAATAAAAATCAGGATAAATACATGAATTAAGCATTGTCTTAATTGAAAAGTAGTCCACAATATATTAAACAAGAGGCCCATGGGCCACATCGCTCACCTGAGAAGCTTGACCATTCTGTTCTTTACCAGATTTCACCCTTGTTATACATAATGCATCCCCACCCTACCCCACTGATCATAATTTAGACATTTTGAAATCTACACTACCCCATGATCCTTCCATGGGCACATATGTTTCAGCTTTTTTGGACAGTGGTTCCTGAGAAGAAGATTTTCAAAGATTTTTCCTTTATATTTCTATGTAAAACTTTGATTCCCTATAATGGCCCCGCCCTTCCCCCGGAGGTCATGATTCCTACAATTTAGAATTTACACTACCCCAGAATGCTTCCACATAAGCTTCACTTTTTCTGGCCCAGTGGTTCTTGAGAAGAAAATTTTCAAAGAATTTTCCTATATATTTCTATATAAAACTTTGATTCCCCATTGTGGCCCCGCCCTTCCCCCGGGGGTCATGATTTGAACAATTTAATATCTACACTACCCTAGGATGCTTTCACATAAGTTTCAGCTTTTCTGGCCCAGTAGTTCTTGAGAAGAAGATTTTCAAAGATTTTTCTTATATATTTTTATATAAAACTTTGATTCCCCATTGTGGCCTCGCCCTTCCCCCGGGGGTCATGATTTGAACAATTAAGAATTTACACTACCCCAGGATGCTTCCACATAAGTTTCAGCTTTTTTGACCCAGTAGTTCTTGAGAAGAAGATTTTCAAAGATTTTTCTTATATATTTTTATATAAAACTTTGATTCCCCATTGTGGCCCCGCCCATCCCCCGGGGGTCATGATTTGAACAATTAAGAATTTACACTACCCCAGGATGCTTCCACATAAGTTTCAGCTTTACTGGCCCAGTGGTTCTTGAGAAGAAGATTTTTTAATGACCCCACCCTATTTTTGTCTTTTCTTGATTATCTCCCCTTGCGAGGGGATATGTCCCTTCATTTTAACAATTTAAATTTCCCTTCACCCAAGGATGCTTTGTACCAAGTTTGGTCAAAATTGGCCCAGTGGTTCTTGAGAAGAAGTCGAAAATGTGAAAAGTTTACAGACGGACAGACAGACGGACAGACGGACGGACGGACGACGGACAAAATGTGATCAGAAAAGCTCACTTGAGCCTTCGGCTCAGGTGAGCTAAAAATAAAAGAGTAGTTTAACAAACATCTATTGATACTTGGAGTAAAATGTTTGAAATTCTTTATTCAACCTCCGAGTCACTATTTCAAAAACTGAATGTATGCGTTAGTATAAGAATTTTTTTCTATTAGTTGTTGTGAGAAGTTTTTTTAATTATCCAGACTACCCCGGAAGTTTGACCGGGGAAGCAAACACAGGTGTAACGCTGGCTAGCGGGGATATAGGGGGTGAGCTCCATGAGTGACTGAGATTCCTCCGGACAGACGGGGACCCCGGGGCACTTCTGGTTAGTCGGAGGGGGGTCTTGATCGGAGTGGATGTCCTGTTCATACTGCTTCTGAAAGTAGGTTATTAAATCTTATACATCACTGACGACCAGTTTGAATCGAAATAATGAAAAGATTCAATTTATAGAAGTTTACAATTGATGTAAACCATTACTTTTATGCCTCCGTAATCGAAGATACAGGGGTAAATTATATTTTTTTTGCCCTGTTAATCCGTCTGTCTGTTTCTGTAAAAAGTTTAACATTGTCCATAACGTTTGATTGTTTGGAGTTACCGGTATTGTGTATTTCTTGTGATAAGGCTTGTTTTGGGTACCTTCATACTTGATTTTTTGTTGAAGTCTTGACCTTAGAATTTGACCTACTTTTGAAAAAACACGTTTAGGATGGGCTTACTGACGGAGGGCTATGGACAGGTTTAGTGACGTGACGGTGTCTAGCTGTTACTAAAGTTTAATGATGGTTTACTGACGGAGGGCTATAGACAGGTTTACAAACGTGACAGTGTCTTACCTGTTACTGACGTTTAGGGCTGGCTTACTGATTGGGCTTAGGACAGGTTTACTGACGTGACGGTGACTTACCTATTACTGACGTTTAGGGCTGGCTTACTGATTGGGCTTAGGACAGGTTTACTGACGTGACAGTGACTTACCTATTACTGACGTTAAGGGCTGGCTTACTGATTGGGCTATTGACAGATTTGGTGACGTGACAGTGACTTACCTATTACTGACGTTTAGGGCTGGCTTACTGATTGGGCTTAGGACAGATTTACTGACGTGACAGTGACTAACCTGTTACTGACATTTAGGGCTGGCTTACTGAATGGGCTTAGGACAGGTTTACTGACGTGACAGTGACTTACCTATTACTGACGTTAAGGGCTGGCTTACTGATTGGGCTTAGGACAGATTTACTGACGCGACAGTGACTTACCTATTACTGACGTTAAGGGCTGGCTTACTGATTGGGCTTAGGACAGGTTTACTGACGTGACAGTGACTTACCTATTACTGACTTTAAGGGCTGGCTTACTGATTGGGCTTAGGACAGGTTTACTGACGTGACAGTGACTTACCTGTTACTGATGTTTAGGGCTGGCTTACTGATTGGGCTTAGGACAGGTTTACTGATGGGACTGTGACTGGAAGCGTTGTAGATTTCCTCCTCAGAGCTGGAGTCCGAGCTACTTATAGAGTAATTCTTTGTTTCGTCCGATCTTTACGCGCAAAAAAAAAAAAATAAAAGTAAAAAAAATGGATTGCACTGTCAAATTTTCTGTTTTAGATATAACTTATTTATGATTCATGACTATTGGGACTGACTGCATAAACAACTTACAACACTATATACTTTTTGCCGGTTTTCGGGTCGTGCATTCGAGAAAATGTAGAATAATGTTCTTTATAACTCTTTGGTGGACAGTTAAAATTCAAGTCAAGGGGTCTATGACTGCCATCATTTTTTCTGGAAAAGAAAATAGTTCTGCATAAATAAATACATATATCCTATACCGGTACATGTTAAATGCTCTAAATTTACCTTCTGTTAGATGGAATTTAAATTAAGAAAGCCCTATGCCATGTAAAAAAAAATCTTCTGATCCAGTGTCCTATCACTGAATATACCCGCCTCCCAATTAGATAAATAGACTTAGTATGTACATGTAAGGTATTTTGTGTCGAAAAAATTATTTCTTGTAAAATTGTATAATGCACAAACACCACGATTGTTCAAAGACAAAAAAAGAAAGAAAGAAAAAAGAAACTAAATGCACGTACATCTATGTATGTGATATCATAGGACTTGCATATACGAGTAGAATAAATGCATTCATGCTATAAATTAATACTAACCGTCTGAAGGTACGATACAACACTGCGATGAAGTAACACATGGCAAAAACGAAAACAGCGACCCCACATCCGACCACTAGTCCCACCCAAAACGCCTGGTCTGAAACAAAGTTTGATAATTCTTGTATAAACTGCAAAAATACTTCAATGTGTTTCGAATATCATACGATTTCTTTTAATATTGACAGTATTAATGAAATTATCAAAATATTATATGTCTGCCAAATTTCATGATTTTACTTACATGTAAATGTAACATGAAATCTGTCTTCAAGAATGTTTTGAATTACATCTAAATTACACATAATACTATTAATAGCGTAACCTTGAACAAAGAATAATACATGTATCCACATTTAAAATATTAATAAGTAGTTTTGCTCAAAACATCTTTAAAAAATACTATTTAAATACTTGTTTTTTTTTTTATACATATACAAAGTCCTTTTCCACATGAAGTTTTTGGTTTTCTTTCATTTTTTTTGCATTTAGATTTATATGACAGGCCGTAGGAAGCAATTTCATTTGGAAGGGGGGGGGGTAAACATGTATTTGTCCAGAAAGTGAACGCAACATTTCACAACTGTTTGAGGAAAATGTCAAAAACAACTCTATGACCAAATATTAAATTGTAAGCACAACTGTTTGAGGAAAATGTAAAAAAAACAACTCTATGACCAAATATTAAATTGTAAAAGAAGTTAAATGTAGGTAAACTAATATATGATTACAGTATCTTAGCATTTGATACATTCTACATATCAAAACCTGAATGTACGCAACTTTTCGTAAAGCATTCATACAGATCACTCATTACTACATACAAGTGCAAAATAGGAAGTGAATATAAGAAAATATAAACCTTCCGTAATGTCGCGTGCTTTTTCTTTATCTGTCTTCTCTTGCATCTCTGAATGCTTTGGTTTGTCTTTCCAGAAGGTCGATACGTTAGCCAAAACTCCAAGTTTGTGTACGAGTGCAGAAAGGTCAGCTAAGCTGTCCTCACGTGATGAAGGGGCTCTACTTTTAAGGATCTGCTGTTCTATTTTCTTTTTGTCATTCGCAACATCATCATCTTGGGTAGCCGTTGATTCAGTCTTTATTATAACTGGCTTTTGTACCTGGCCATAATGAAACGGACCTAAAATAACGAGAAGGAAAATGACAGAATATAATTGTCCTTTTTAATGTAAGATATGTATTTTTGAAAACCACTATTACAATGACTCAGGCAATTTTTAAAACATATTATAATATTGGTTTGTCCTCTCTTTACTCAGGTTGAAAAAAAAATGAGTCGAAACAGTAGTTGAGGATTTTTCCCAAAAAAGTTTCAAGATTAATGCTGAATTTTAAAAAATATATTTTCCAGAAATAATTATAAAAAAAATAGAAGTTTCCTGGAGTTAAACAAGATTTTAGTCAGACCATGGCAACCAAACAATTTTTTAAAGATGGTTTCAGTCCAACCTTTTCTAGGATCGTGTTTTCCGAGTCGTATTTTCTCTCGCTCTTTGGTAAGTAAGTGTCTAAGGCGTTTGACCAGCCTCTGATGTTCAGCTTGACGCGATGTCTGTTGATCCTCCGTTGTATCTTTCTGATTATTATGCATCTTAACGATGACATTTTGTTTCTTGTCTGATGGAAATAAGGGAACACTTTTCAGATTATTCACTCTTTCTTTTACTTCTTGTCTACTCTTTCTGTTTTCTTCCTCGTTGTTTTTTACCAGTGACTTTTTGACATCCCGGATCAGGTTTAAGATTTTAGCGTACTCCCTCTCCTTGTTGAAGGGTGTAGGTGCACTGGGAGCTACGGATCCCTTGGTGTGGATTGTGCTGGATGGTCGGGTTGTGAACCAGGTTTCTGCAGGCTCGTAGGGGTCAGCGAGAATCTTTTCACAGTCTGAAAGAAAATTTTCAGAATCAATGTTTAAAAAATGCCTCCTTAAATGTGCAAGACATCATTATATATTTAAATCCCCAATTTAATCTTCAATATCGGAAAAAATAAACGATAAAATTCAATTTAGATCAATTAATGTATAATAAACCACACCATAAATTCAGATCAGATGAATGGTTTTTTTTTCAAATTTCATCTATAAAAAACCCCACCTTTAAAAAATGTTCATTGAGATACATTAAGCTTTGTAGGTTAGACCTGGCCCATTTCTATTAAAAAACGATTTGTTGTTACCAAACGTAAGGAAGTTTCTGATATCAAAATATAAATTGAGTTTGTAACCCTCTACAGTACTTCTCAATATTAAATTATGTTGTTTTTATTTGTTGAGTGACAGCAGAGATACTCATTTTTTTCAATTTATGCACTGGGACTAAAAAAAATGAATAATTTGAATGATAAAGTTGTGCTTATTTCTGTGATTTAGGTACTGTTTCTGTGTACGTCAGTGTGCGTGTGTTGGGTAGGAAAGGGGGGTGCACAGGCACTTTTTTCATATACAGGGGATCCCTATATATATATTCTTTTTTTACGAAACAAGTGACCAGGGGGTGGGTCTCATCCTCTATCTAGAGTTGTCATTCCCGAATTGGGGATATTCCAAGTAGCAAGGTAAGAGCGATAACTCCTATGTGCATGTGAGTATAGTTTTGTATGTGAAGTCTGACATAAAATAAAATGTACATTAATATGCAAGAAAATCACATTATAAACAAATTAATCCAGTTAAAGCCTACAAGATATATAAACTCTAACACGCAACCCAGCACTACCAATGTCCGAAATCATATGAAAGCAAGACTGAAGATGCAAATATGTGAACATACAAAGATTGAGTTGCCATCAGTGTGTGGTGTGTTTTCTTTTGTGGTTATAATATGATCTAAATGAGTGTAAAGATTACATTTTATAAGAAAATAAACTTTACGAATGTAGAGCTCTAAGTGAATATCCGAATCGACAATAGATTTAGGCCTATTAAATGATATCGAGTCTACAACTGTCTTCATCGTTTAATCCGTACTGCCACTGGAGCTATAAAATGCTTCATCTTGTCTACGTCATATCTTAGTCCTACTACATAAAAAACAAGTTGTTGATAATCTAAAATGAAATTAAAAAACTTACAGGCATCAAGAATCAGACTGAAGAGCAAAAGTCGAATTATCTTTAGCATTTCTTAACATACCGGTTAGCACTTATCTATGACGTCACATTCTACGTCATTTTAATTTTCTTATATCCCGATCCCGACGTTATTTTTTTCGGCTCAAGATTAATGCTCTATATGGTTTAGGTCTATGTTCAAAACAAGTAAAATTTATTTAATTTACAACACAATAGAAACCTGAAATAAAAAGAAAAGATTCAAATAAACGTGTTCAACGAAAGTGAATAAACTTTTAGTATGGAATTTTTAAGTATAAGTTTTATAATTTTAATACAAGTCATATCGTGTCATATTCCTCGCAGTTTCATGACTCTGGATCAAAATAACCGTTTTCCCGGTTTTTTGCTGTGTGCCTGAATTGTCACACCTGTCGCCTGTGGCAGTCGCTGCTTGGAAAACCGACATGTGCAGCCTGAATGACGAAAAAGGTTCCGTGAGATCGGAGGATTTACTCTGAAGAATACTTTCAGGAAAGGGCCCTGAGGTATTTCTTCACGCAAATATAGTATCGGAAACGTCAGATTGTGTTCGCCAGACGAACAAGGTGTAATCAGGGGAATAGCAAGCCGACCATTGTCATTAACTTCTTTAGTGAAGTTTTGTCGGAGCGTGGCTTTCTTTTCTTTCGGAGACTTCTGATCATTCTATTAACGTTTTGCAGGGATGCTCAAGAAATTAGAACAGTTTGATTTTTCCTTATATTTATAATTCTTGTTGAAAGAACTGGATCGTGTATCAAGTATTTTTGGCGCGTGTTTGAAATACTGAGAGACGTCGGAAGAAATCAAGAAGTTGCACAAAAAACTACTATTTAGTACAATCTATCATTAACAACAAACGCCATTTCCCCCAATGATATGAATATAAAAAGAGAAAGCATAAATCGCCT
>PRKT01000340.1:4247-29006 GCA_003671525.1 Saccostrea glomerata
TTCCTATATATTTCTATGTAAAACTTTGGTCGGCCATTTTGGCCCCCCCCTACCCCTGGGGGTCATGATTTGAACAAACTTAAATCTACACTACCTGAGGATGTTTCCCCATAAGTTTCATCTTTCCTGGCACAGTGGTTCTTGAGTAGAAGATTTTTAAAACATGCCACCAAATTTTCATTAATTCCCAATTATCTCCCCTTGAACAAGGGCCTGGCCCTTCATTTGAACAAACTTGAATCCCCTTTACCCAAGGATACTTTGTGGCAAGTTTGGTTGAAATTGGCCCAGTGGTTCTTGAGAAGTCGAAAATGTGAAAAGTTTACAGACAGACGGACAGACAGACAGACAGACGGACAGACAGACGGACAGACAGACAGACGGACGCCGGACAAAATGTGATCAGAAAAGCTCACTTGAGCCTTCGGCTCAGGTGAGCTAATAACGTATTTTATAGCCTTCTTGTGTATACATGTATGAAGAAATCAAAATGAACATCTTGATACGACTAACCGGTTAATCGGCCGGAACGTCTTGTGGTTAACCGATTAGCAATTCTGTAATCGATTGCCATCCCTAGTAAAAATAATACTTTTTTTGTTTTTGAAAAATGCTGAGGTCAACTCTTAAGGTTAATATAGCTCATCAATTGTTATTTAATCTATTGTTTCCGTTAAAATTTTCAAAGCTAAAAAATATTTGTTCAATGCAACAGAAGCACAACTTAAACTTCAATATAGGTTAAATCTGTACCGTAAAATTTGTTGTGTCCAGCCTGTAGAAATATGTGGGATCCTGGATTTCGTTATACTCCTGCCAAGAAGCTATCGTCACAGCTGATATCCATATCAACCCCACCACTAGTAATTTTGGCAAATAAAACTTACAAAATCTTCTGTCAGTCTACAATTCAAACAGTAAAATAATCTTAAGTTAGAAACCGTTACAGAGAGGCAAAGCTTTGGCATATGAATTAACCCAAAACATTAAAACTAGGAAAGAATTAATTAGAGTTTCAATGGAATGCTGTTTGTCATTACTGAGATCAGAAAATTTGCCATAATTCAAGAAGAGTCCTTTGTTTTATATATAATTATCCAGGTAAGCATCAAACATAATAAAAGCAGAATAATTCATCAAGGCTGAAATGTTATTTATTTCGTTTTTATTCTGTTTAAAAAAAGTTCCCTTCAAATACTATTATATGGTCAAACTAATATGCTTATATTTTCACAGCAAATTATGCCTCTATGAATTATTTTTTTTTTTATCACAAATAAACAAAGTTTTAATCTCCAATAAAATATCTGCTTCTGCCCTATTTGGGTCTACAGTTATATTTTCAAGGTTAAGCAACATTAACCAGTGAATTAGATTTACCAGTACATGTATGTAATTAACGTTTTTAAAATTATGAAAGAGACAAACCTGTCTGACTCCATGATATATACACAACCAGAACAGTAAGAGGGCACAAAGAAAGGAGGCCTGGAAAATGGCGTCAAACATTCCCGGCACCCAGCTGTTAACCAGGAATGTCAGGGGAAATAAGGGATCTGAAATAGATGAAAGAATTATATTTAATTCTGAGGAAATAAGGGGTCTGAAATATACATGAAGGAATCTGGGGAATAATGGATCTGAAATATAGACCACGGAATTAAAAACATGAATTTTGGGAATAAGGGATCTGAAATACTGTAGATCACTTAACTTTCGCAACACCTTATTTTCACGAGATTGTCATTGACTCTTTGTAAGCGAGACATAATTTTCACGAATTGTTGTTTTCCTCCATGTAATCGTTAGGAATACTTTTATATGCCAACGCATTGTCTTGCGTAATTAAGTGAAAATAAAGTTCTCGCAAATAAAAAGTGATTTACATTATACATGAGGGAATTAATAACACGTATCTGGGAAATAAGGGATTTGAAATATAGACAGTGTTTAACAGTCTTCAAGCGACAAATGACTTTAAATAAATTAGTCAATCTATGTCAAGTCGATGTGAGGGAGATCCTTTCTTAACTACAGCTAAAAATAAAGTCTTTCAAGAAGATCAAATACAGTACATGTACACAAGCAACCTTCAATACCTGAGATATCATACTACATGATTGTACATTGTAGATAACTAAATGTGTAAAGGTGGTAACCTCTTTCCTTCTTGTATTTTAACATTAATTTCATTTCCCAAATCTTAAAATATATAGCATTCTTTGAGATAACAAGGTTTCAGTCTTGTATACTTGTCAAATTTCACAAAAAAAAAACCAGCTGACTTTTTTTTTTATCTCAGAAAAGGCTATCCCAAACATCATGGATATATTGAAGAGATGTTTTTTTTTTGTCCCAGCAAGCATATTGAAGTTTGACAGTAATTTATACAAACCATTGTATAACAGTAGTAGAGGTAAGAGCAATGTGATCCATCTCTGTTCAAACGACCAGTCACGCATGGAAAACTTCCTCAAGGAATGAGCATACACACACTGAAAAAAGAATTTAAATAAATGACCAAACATGAAGAAAAAAATTTGAGTGAGCATTCAGACAATGATATGATAAAATTCAAGCAGTTTTCCTCTAAATCCCGTACATAGTAAAATCAGATTTTTAAATTCAGGCACGTAGCATCGTTTTTGAAAGTGGGGGGGCCAACCTGAGAAAATTTTTTTTACTTACCTAAAAAAAAGTTGACAAGCCAAAAAAAAAGGAAAGGATAGTCAACAATTGCCCAAACTCGAAAATCTATGAATATTTTCTGTAGTAAAGGTAATGTTGGGGAAACCAAACTCAACTTTTTTCAAGAAAAAATTACCTACTACGTGCCTGAAATTTAAATAATTCTTCCTGAAAACATGAAATCTTTACCTTAACTTACATATTCTGACACATGATGAAAATTTTATGATATATACACTTGAATGTATACAAGTTTACATAAATCTTTAATGTCTCTCTCTCTCTCTCTCCAAATAAAAAAAAAAAATTTGTGTAACTTACTGTAACAATGAATGTTAAAAAGAGAAAAACAAATCGAATCCAGATCTCTGTGTTAGTGAAGGATGTGTTGTAACTCTTAAACTACAAAGGAAAGGCATTTTAATTATCAACCAAAAGCCAACTTCAATAAATATTTAACTTCTCATTACATGTATATGAAATTAACCTGTCATAAAAGAAGGCATTATTAAATCTAAAAAGAGACTGACTGAGGCTCAATGCCAATTAAATGAATACCATGTTGTACTGAATTACTCACATGGTAAATAATGTCACTGAAGTGAAACTTAGTATTCTCCAGCCCGTAAAACTCCACTGTGATAATATAACGGTAAAAATCCAGGTATCCCAGATGTAGCAATATCAGGTCATCACATTTCTATAGGAAAAAAATAAAATTTTAAAGATCTTACAGACTTACACACGACACTTTCTACACTTGGACAGAAACTCTAAATGGTATCTATAACTTCATGACAATAATCAATGCCTTGTTTTACAAAAGAACTCTCAAATATGATAAAAATTTTAAAATGCAATTAAATTTCCTTTTTAATAGCAATTCTTTTCAAATTGTTTTAACCTTTTTTTGAAAGAATTTAGAAACTTTAAGATACATTTATGCAACATTAATCTTTCATACAAATGTAAGGTTGATGATTTTACAATCAACTATGAAGTTTTAAGTTATAGTTGTGAGTTCTTTTGTAAAATGAGCATCAGAAATGTCAACATGTACTATACAGTCAAGAAATTTCATACATTACAAAAATAACATGTAGTATACATTACAAGTTACAACTGTAAAAAAACTAAGATCAATAGAATTAAGATTTAATTTTAAAAAATTCTCAATTTTTTTTTAATTACCTGATAAATTTGCATTCATAGATTGAAGATGCTTTTTATAATTGTATACATTATTTTTAAAAAATCCTTTGATAGATATCAAAACATGTTTAACACTGATGATAAAAATATATCGCATACAGGAAAATTTTTGCATTCCCATTTTATTTTCCCTCTTTTCACAGAAGGGCTCATTCAAAATTGGGGGTGGGAGATTCAAATTCAAATAACATGATATAAGGTGTTTTTTTCCTCAAAAAGAAAGCAGAACCATGACTGGACAAACTAGAAACAGGGTACAATTGTTTGTGCAAGTGTGAAAAGGTGAATAAACAACATGCACAAAAACAACCCTATACATACTGTACACAGTATGACAATCTGTGGAGTTTCCCCCTTTCTTACATGCGAGCACCGTAACACTCGGGTCCTGTTGTGAGTATGAGTGTTGAGTTCCGGGTTTTTGGTTGAGGACAGTAACTCCTCATCAGATTTAAGTCCCCTTATCTGAACACTCACTGTAAATGGCTGCTCAAATCGTGAGCCTGAAAGAAAAGATTTAGCAGTATAGGAAAATAAGTAAAGCTGCACACAGTAAAGCATGCTTATAGCAAACACTTTTATAATGAATTCAAGCTTACAAAATGGATATAAATTATATTGTGAACCTGATAGATAGAATTAAACCCCTCAGTAACAAAACACAGATCCCATAATACATGTACTGCACAATTAAATTTGGCAGCATTTTTTTTTTTCTTACTTCTTTACAATCTGTTTTGTCTTTCAAAATTTATCTCTGCAGCTATTGTGCAACTAAACAGCATAGTGTTCTCTGCTTGATAACCCCAGCTTAAATTTGGCTTGCTCATTTAGAATGTGTCACACTTTTTTTTCATTTTCAGTTGGCAAAAACAATTTCCATGCATGCAGTATTATGAACACATATTTGCCGACCATACCTCCTTGGCTATCTGTTCTTATATCTGCGATCAACCACAGCTGCTGGTGGAATGTGGACATTGGGGGGGACTTCAAAACAAATGGTCCTGTCTACAATATAGTTCTCATAAAATTATTTTATTGATTATATTATTATTAAAATTTAGAAACAAATTTTATTATTGATTAAAAAGTAGAAAATAATGAATGGTATTGCTTTCCAGTTAAGTTTGAAATATACGAGATAATTAAATGATAATTAATAAATAATAAATGTGCCTATCTTTGGGCGAGTGTCCTGTGTATGACGTTAATGTTACCTTTTTATTGATGCCACTGGAGTTTGGTAAAGCAGATGAATTTTGAGATACAGTCTCAATAATTGGTGGGCCTGAAATTTATCAAGTCAGATCATGTTTTGATAGAATGGAATAAATTTAATAAAATATAATTATTGACAATTCTAACCAGCATTTCATACCAGTATTTTTTCGGGGGGTTTCATCAAGCCCCTGTGACTGGCCAAAATACATGGGCAATATCTACATATAAATAAAGGTATGTGTGTGTGTAAAATTTGAGGGAAAAAAACAATGACTGACCTGTTACTCCAACCAAGACACTGATACCAAAGCATACAAAGAAGATGATGTAGACCATCACAAACTGCCTCTTACTCAGGGCATACAGTCTCATCTGCACCGAACTAAAAGAAACAATATCCACTTCTTAACATGTAGAGTAGGATTTTCAATATTTACATTTTCTGATGTCTTCCCTTATATAACAATGCTAATAAATTTGAAATTAAATTTTCAATGACATGCCGTTGATCACATGTTCAGACATTCTTAAGTATGGAAAGCAAATTGCCTGAGCAATTTGGAAAGTTCTGACTACAACGTCACATGACGTCGAAGATACGTTGCATTTCAAAATCAAAGTCTAAATAATGCCTATATTTCTTTGTAACATGAATAAAAACATGAAATATAAATATAAGAAATAAAATATCATTTTTTAGAGTCTCATTGGGTTATGAAGTTGGTACATGATCAAATCTACTTCAGGCGTTATAGAATTTGATCACGTGACCGGCTTCATGTCATACCCCAATGAAACTCTAAAAATGATATCTTATTTCTTAATTAATCTTAATTGTCTCGTCTGGGAATTCAAATGAAGGTTGAAATATCAACTTCTAAAATATGTATAACATCATTTATAACATGATTTTCATCAGTCTCAACAGTGAATTTAAATAAAAGATGAAGTTTAATATTTTCCAAATTCCAGTTAATGATGAGAAGCTAGGTTATCATCATGCAATTGTCTTAATCAGTTTCTATATTAATTGCTAATTTTTATAAATACAATGTAGGTGTGGAATTAGAAACTGTTCAAAGGGGGCGGAGGATTGATGGTGATAAGAGAACCTTGATTGATGATTAAGTGGTTTAGAGAGAGTCTTTGATTATGAGCTATTAGGCCTAGAAAAAAAATATGTTTGTTTCCGCTTTCCCAACCGACCCAAATTTATAGAGCCGACCCTAAATATTTTTTTTATGCTTTTGTCAGATGATGTGCAAGATTTCAACCAGGGAATTATAGCCTCTAACTTTGCAAGCTTTTCAAGACAGAAAGAAGTTTGGGTCACCTTTCTATTATAAGTTAAGTCACAGTAATGCTTGAAAACACCATTTCTTTTGTCATTAATGTTACTTCTATACACCTTTTGATTAAAGAAGCAAAAAAAAATTTTTCCAAAAAAAAAATTGTCTACCTACCTACCCTATATTTTTTCAGTCTGAAAGCGGAAACAAACATATTTTTTTTCTAGGCCTTATGACAGTTTAGGAAAATATTTCTCTTATAAATTAATTATACACACTTTATACTCCTTAAATATATTTTCGAACTACAGACGAGGATTGAATCTAAATGTTCAATCCAATGATAATTATAAGAAGGCCCACTCAATCCCTCAAATTTATACTGATGATGATCAAATGTAAAGACTTAAGAAACTGAAATCGTCAGGAAAATCATGCAACTTAGCTGTCAACTTTAACAAATTATTCATCATTATGCACTGTGTCATCAAACTTCACGAAATAGTTTACGCTAACAAATGATTTGCATATCGAGATGTTGTTCTTACAATTCGATTTCTTTTGCCATGTTGGCAGATAACCCCCTCTTCAAGCAAGTCGATATCTATTATTATATTGTTGTTGGATTTTGTCTCGGAAGTGGCATCTGCTACAGGGTTTTTAATTTACGAACCCAGAGCCCGATCTATATCAACCAACTAAAAAAATCTAAAATAATCCCTAAGTTATGACTTATTTAAAAAAAGCATATTTCTCTCTAACCCTACAACTTTTTTTCTACATTTTTTATTCTCATGACTAAATCCTTCCTTATATTTCTCAAAGTATTTCTGATTTTGAACATCAAATTCTATTGCGTTCAATGAAATGTATAATTTTTAGACATAATGGTACAAAAATACTTTTATTACAATTAAAAAAAATTGTACATTATGTGTGTACTTGCATAATTATAGATTGAATATCAATAATGTACACGCGTTTATACGCATATGCATATACATGCATACATACATTGAGCCAGAGACATATTTTATATGCATGTCTCTGATTGAGCGACAAAAGCCAAATTGTCACGACGAAAGATTCTCAAAAAAAAGTTCCAATTCTTACCGTTCACATCGGTCGTGATGATATGATGGTGAAATATAACGGGCAAAAGCACTAAATACATCCGAAAACTGCGACAGGAACGCTCGTACGTTATTACCCCACGTTGGCGTCGAAAATGCGAACTCCGTTTCCATTTTGTTCTTTCAGTATCAGATTCTTGACAGTATCAGAACTCTGAGCATCGGCTAAGATCTATGGGTCTTGAAAGACGGATTCGAGGACAGCGACCAACAATGTGTCGTCGCCATTCTTTCTGTCAAAGTAAAGACTTTCTGTTACCAATATTGATTTATCGAAGAACTCATTGACAGTCATGCATGCAAACTGGAGGAGGCGACATGGAAGCGATACCGAGGCTGGGAAAAAAATCAATAAGTTATCACTAGAACTCAGAACTTTTTGTTACGGATATATTTACAAAAAGTCCATCTTCTATCATTAATATATTCATCCTATCGTTTTGCTGCTTAAGGTCTATCGTGATGTAGATTTAAAATTTACTGGGCGGGGGTGGGGAGTGCAAAATTAACAACTCAATCAGTTATCATGGTGAAAATTTTGCTTGCCCCCTATTATAACTTCAAAATTTACAACATAATACATAGGCCAGGTTCATGGTTATTGGCAATTCCAGGATTTTAATACTTTTCATGCTTTCTCTCTTTCTTTTTTTTGGGGGGGGGGATCCCTCACACGCCACCACTATTGAATTCATTCTTACGAGCCTGAAAATGGGAAAAAAAATTATTTAATTTGCATGACAAATTGATTTATTTTATTTATATAATGAGACGAAATAAAAATTGTTTCCGATTCTTTTGATTTGCTCAATAGAATATGTTCAAAACAAAGTAACATATGCACCATTTCCAACAATTTCATTTTTTTTTTATTTCAACGGGAGTAAATTCATCGCTTGCAACTTAAAATAATTGCATGGTTTTTTTATTAGTATTTTTTTTTAATTTTATGATATTTTTAGCTCCTGTACACTTATTAGAAGAGGCCCATGGGCTACAACACTAACCTGATTAACTCTGGCTCTGCTTTTCTTTTAAAATTGTTTAGATTTTTTCCTTGTTATAGTTTTTGTGGCCCTATTCTAAACGGGGTCACGGTCATGATCTAAACAATTTATTATCTACGAAACTGCATCTCAGATCTCATTAACTAAAAGTTTCGTCTTTTTCTCCATTGGTTCTTAAGAACCGTCGACCACGGTAGTTCAGTCAGTATCGCCCTTGCTCCGAGTTCGGAAAGTCGTTCGAATCGAGTTCGAATCTCGGGTGTGACTGCACACTACTCAACACGTTATCGGCTACTCGGTTGTTATCGGACACTCGGTTGATAACAATTTTTTATAGGGTTGTAAATTATTTCAAGTAAACTCTGTTAAAATAGAAACAGAGAATGTTCATTGTGATTTTTGTAAACAGAAATAAATATGGATACAAAATAAAGCCTCGATACCTTTTAGTATAGCATTTGTTAGCCTTGGGAAGGCTGTAAAAGTCAAATTTGTTATATTTTGCAAGTTTTTCTTCGATTGGTATTGCTGTAAATAGCTTTTTTCTTCAAAATTCTTATAATTACCTAGCGTAAATGATTGTCCACAAGAAGACATCGTCAGAATCTTGCAAATGTGTTATTAAAGGACAAAAATTGCCAAATTTTAACTTTCAGTATGTTATCGGAAATACGGTTGAATAATTCACTTTGTTATCGGAAACTTCGGTTTTGGTTATCGGAAACAAAGGTTGAGATAGATTAGAAAAAATGTAAAGAAACGACAGAAATCCGCATGAAATCTATATATTTAAAGTGGCTGGCACACAATTCTAATTTTTGGTTATTATTTGCCTCTTTTAAGAATATGTAACTTTTAAAAAATTCATGTTTTCTGACATTTCTCACTGAAAACTGCATGATCTTGACCTGTTCGAAAATATGGTATTAGTTTTAAATTTCATTTCATGGTACCGATGTCGCCCGTTGTTAGAGTGTCTGCTCTAGAGTCGCCTAGTAAGGAGTCGATCCTTACGTCGCGGGTTCGTATCCTAAAGTGGGACGTCGCAATAGGTGCTAGCACAAAAAAGATCCCTCACTGCTCAATGGCCCAAGGTGCTGAGTTTATGACAAATTTTGAAGCTCTCCGTCGGCAAGTGACTTGAAAATTTTAAGAGGGCGTTAAACAACACACAATCAAGGTGATGAGCGCATGGCGAACGAACAGTTGCCAGCCATTTTTTAACCGACTTTTAATCTTAAGTTTTTAATCGACACCAAGATTCAAACTCACAACCTTTCCAACACGAATAAAATAAATTTAGTGTAAAGGAATTAAAGAATTCAAACTCAAGGGTAGTTAAATGTATTTTCAAATAGGGCGTTAGACCAAACTATATGACATAGAATTCAAACTTTTGAGGAGAAAAGAGATTGATATAAAAACAATTACAAATTCCTAAACACGGATCTCTAAAGACATCGGAGGTTGTTTAACGTATCAAGAAGGAATAAAAAAAAAACCCTGATAAACGGTTACATTCAGCACTGTGCTCTTCGTCATTATTGGCCATATGCAATGTGTAGAGCTCATGCTCAGATGAATCAGGGGGGGGGGGGGTATTCACATGGATTTTGCATTGCTATTGGATGTTTATGCTGAAGCAAAAAATCTCTGCCCCCCCCCTCCACGCCAATCACTGACTGTAGCAAAAGTTAAACATATTATGAACTGAAGTGAATCAACCAGCACCCGTTCTCCTGAATAGGTAATTTTCAGGGTTGGGAAATCAGTTATGTTTTTTTTATATTACAGTGTTTTCTCTATTGTGGTTTTTGCACAATAAAATCCCAGTCGGCTCTCTTATTTTTATTTATTTATTTTAAATATTTTTTGGACCATGTTTTTCATGTCTCTTTAATCCACTACATATCCAAATAACATTGTATAAAAAGATTCAAGAATTATTATCTTTCTTCATTGTTGACAGCTATCTGATTGATTACAAACTAGATCATATGGTTAACACAAGCTAGATCACATGATCAAGTATTTAAAAAGTCATATACACTTACTAGGTGATTTTATCTAAGCTTCTAAAAATTATGTTAACGTTCTTTTGCGGAGCAACAAAAGTGCTGACGTCACAATCACAGGCACTTGTCTCGTATACGGGACACCCCCACTTAAGCCACAACTGCTATATTTGTAATAGCTGCAATAATGTAGCCCTCTCCGATTTTTTTTTATCTGATATTTTCTGGAGAGGGCTACAATTCCATCGCATCTCCGTAATGGTGCAAATATATTTTTTGATACGGGTGATTGGAGGCAAAATAAATTATTTTTACATTAAACTTACTTCTTATAAGACGGAATTTTTATTCACTGTCAACAACATAGCCTGTTAAACTCGAAAACCATGTAAAATAAATCTGTGTCTTTCCCAGCTGCAATATTCAGCAGCCATGACAGTTCACGTGTGACGCATAGGGGCTTGTCTTCCGGATTGTTAAATGTAAAATAAATTTTAAAAATTTTGAATCTTCTTTAAATACACTTAAAAGTTGTTAAAATAAAGATCCTGACACTTTCAGGCAAGAAAAACCACGTTTAAAAAAACGTACCACACCTATATACATAAACTCTAAAAGGGACGCAAGCTCCCATCTTGGAAAAAATACCCCCGCCCACTTCAGCACCTACTTCTAGACTCTAAACCATTAATTTATTTCGGTATCATGGCTCTGTCCCCTACAGTGATGATTTTCCTAAATGTTGACGCGGTTGTCAGTCGTGAACAGGCGTTTAATCAACAGTAAACGGATACAATTTCTTCGATTTGAGCTCATCTCGCTGAATCGACCCAAGAAGAACGGAAGTTTACACGGTTGCATGGTAACGACGTAAGGGCGATAATCGTGGTATAGCATATAGCGCGCTTTTAAATTATGTAACAAATTACTTATATATTAAATGACTCTTCCCAATGACAATTTAGCCTGAGAAGCCAAACTTTAGCCCGTATTTAACGTATTTATCATTTTCACTGTCTTTTTCTTGTCAGTAAACATTTTTTTCCGCGAAGCTGGAAATCCTTGGGTGTTACCACTCGCTTTCGATTACCCTCTGAGTTTTCCCTATACAATCATTAAATGCCCTTGCAATTTTGTCAACTTCCGTTCTTCTTGGGTCGATTCAGCGAGATGAGCTCAAATCGAAGAAATTGTATCCGTTTACTGTTGATTAAACGCCTGTTCACGACTGACAACCGCGTCAACATTTAGGAAAATCATCACTGTAGGGGACAGAGCCATGATACCGAAATAAATTAATGGTTTAGAGTCTAGAAGTAGGTGCTGAAGTGGGCGGGGGTATTTTTTCCAAGATGGGAGCTTGCGTCCCTTTTAGAGTTTATGTATATAGGTGTGGTACGTTTTTTTAAACGTGGTTTTTCTTGCCTGAAAGTGTCAGGATCTTTATTTTAACAACTTTTAAGTGTATTTAAAGAAGATTCAAAATTTTTAAAATTTATTTTACATTTAACAATCCGGAAGACAAGCCCCTATGCGTCACACGTGAACTGTCATGGCTGCTGAATATTGCAGCTGGGAAAGACACAGATTTATTTTACATGGTTTTCGAGTTTAACAGGCTATGTTGTTGACAGTGAATAAAAATTCCGTCTTATAAGAAGTAAGTTTAATGTAAAAATAATTTATTTTGCCTCCAATCACCCGTATCAAAAAATATATTTGCACCATTACGGAGATGCGATGGAATTGTAGCCCTCTCCAGAAAATATCAGATAAAAAAAAATCGGAGAGGGCTACATTATTGCAGCTATTACAAATATAGCAGTTGTGGCTTAAGTGGGGGTGTCCCGTATACGAGACAAGTGCCTGTGATTGTGACGTCAGCACTTTTGTTGCTCCGCAAAAGAACGTTAACATAATTTTTAGAAGCTTAGATAAAATCACCTAGTAAGTGTATATGACTTTTTAAATACTTGATCATGTGATCTAGCTTGTGTTAACCATATGATCTAGTTTGTAATCAATCAGATAGCTGTCAACAATGAAGAAAGATAATAATTCTTGAATCTTTTTATACAATGTTATTTGGATATGTAGTGGATTAAAGAGACATGAAAAACATGGTCCAAAAAATATTTAAAATAAATAAATAAAAATAAGAGAGCCGACTGGGATTTTATTGTGCAAAAACCACAATAGAGAAAACACTGTAATATAAAAAAAACATAACTGATTTCCCAACCCTGAAAATTACCTATTCAGGAGAACGGGTGCTGGTTGATTCACTTCAGTTCATAATATGTTTAACTTTTGCTACAGTCAGTGATTGGCGTGGAGGGGGGGGGCAGAGATTTTTTGCTTCAGCATAAACATCCAATAGCAATGCAAAATCCATGTGAATACCCCCCCCCCNNNNAAAAAAAAAAAAAAAAAAAAAAAATCGGAGAGGGCTACATTATTGCAGCTATATTTGTAACTGTGACGTGATTCCGGGGATCATGGGGGAACTGGAATTTATTTTTTAAATAATGTAATATGTCAGAAGACTTAAGTAATTGTTATGATAAATTAAAGATAATTATATATTTACGTCTGAAACCTCCTGATACTTGAATGGAAAACATGAAAAAAAAAAAGATTAAATTTAACAGATAGGATAGTTCTATTCATTTATATTATTAATCTTATTTATGTACATTCATATCAATACAAACTTACAAACTTTATGGTCAGCCCTTGAAAATGGCTAAAGAGAAAAAAAATCCAAAATTACTTCTAACAGATAACGTTTGCTTTTTTCAGGAATTGACAGATTATAATGGACTTTTTCCAATCTATTGACCTGTGTTTCCAAAAACAAACACCTTCAAAATCCGACTTATCCGGAAACCTCAACCTTGTTGCCGATAAATAATTTTCAACAAACGAGACCTTTTAAATGACAGTTTTCTAAGCCTTAATTTAGATTTTTAATCTCAGTTTGCTGATCTAAAGGTATCTGATTGTCCATAGAATAAATATATCAGTATGTTTGATAGAATAAACTAAATTTGAATTCTACAAAAGTTAAAATGTGATGACATAATCCGAAATTTTTATAAAATATCAAGAGAGAGCTGTAGATCTTTTGAATGAGAGTGATTCGGTTTGTGCTTTCTGCTGCTGAAAGTATAATCAATTATCCGTCATAGATCACAAACTTTGTTTGCTGAAATTCAAACTGTTATTTTCAAGAACTGAAAGCCTTGACCGCAGAATATCATGGAATATCGCCTTTTTTAATCTATTGTTGAAACAGAAGGAAAAATTTTAACCTAGGTTTCCGATAACTTGCACCCGTGAAAAACCGAATTATCCGGCAACTTCAACCGTGTTGCCGATAACAGGTTTTTGCCCAACGAAACATTTTGAATGCCCGTAAACTAAACCATAATTTGAATTTTGATATATGTCTGCTTCGCAGTTATGATAAGGCTGTCCGAAGGCTTGAAATGTCTTAAAAATATACATTTTATTTTGAGCTAGATTTTAATTTCAATATGTGATTTTTGTTTGAAATTGCAGTCAACTTGAGATAACAGTTTAATCAGGTATTATAATAAAGCATTTCTGTGATGTAAGATGACTGTGTTGATCACGTGACGGACATTTTTTATATTCTTAAATGTTGCACAAAAATCGCATCGGCACAAGTGCAAAACAAAATTATTGTGCAAAGTGTGTTACATAGATCAATTCATCGTGATCCTTGGTACGTAAAAAATGCTGGGGGCAGGTTTAATTTTTACTTCTTAAGAAAATATTTTACGATAAATCAAAATTACCTACGTAAGGAGGGGTATTTTCCACTCTTTATCGCGATTTATACAAAAACAGATAACCTACATACGATCCCCCAGCAAAATTCAGTTAGAACACATACTTCTCTTTTACATTCACGCAGAATTTCTTCAATTTATCCTTGTCTTTCACTTGTGCCAGTCCAATATAAACACGATTCATAAATTCTAACTCTGTCTACGGAAGTGAAAAGGGGGCGTTTCAAACATAATTTTGTCTATTGCTTGAATACATGCATATGGGACAAGTAAAAGGAATAGGGATATATAAATATGAAATGTTAAACATTAAAACAGCACACCAGAGCTTAAAAAACAACCCTTACTCTTGAATTAAACACAAATCCTCATAATAAATCTACATGTCGTGTAATAATTATGACACTTTCCCCGTCATGTCAGCTCAAGTATGCAGTGATTTGACGTCATATTCTATTATGACGTCATATTTAGGTAGTTCAGAGAAGTTACTACAGTTTGAACAATTTGATATTTTACGGGCAGCCTTATCCTAGCTGCGTTATCTAAAGGTTTGTGATTGTCCATATAGATAATAAATCATTTTGTTTTATAAAATAAATAGATTCTGGCCTCTACAAAGGCTTAAATATGTTGACATATTCAAATTTTTTAAATAAAATTTCATTTTGAAGAGCTGTAGATCTCTTGAAATAGACTGATTTTAATCGTGCTTTTTACCGCTGAAAGTATTGTCTTTTAGCTACCAAAGATCACAAACTTTGTTTGCAGAAGTACACAATTATCATTGAATGAAGAAATTTAAAATCACCTACGTTTTCTATGCATTGTTTTTTCCTGCACCGAGTATCCGATAACAACCGAGTTGCCGATAACGCGTTGAGCAGTGTGGACTGGTCCTTCGCCATGCGCTCAGGAATTGCGGGTCCTTTGAGACCTTAAAATTTACGAAGCATCGCAAATCATGGTAGGAAACCCCATACAAGTTCTTTTCCATTCCACTAAATGGTGTATCATTGTACAAGTCTCAACTCTGCGAAGAAATCCACTTGGTTTGCAAGCCTGAAAAAGTGAAAAATTGATCTATTCTGCTGGGTTTCTTTTCTTTTGCCTATTGCTTATTTTTGAGATTTGTAACTCGTTGTATCGGTAGAATACTCGTTCTATAACTTTTAGCAATGAACTATCATGTTCCAAAACCGTGAGAAAAAAAAAATATCGCCCAACGTGGGGCTCGAACCCACGACCCCGAGATTAAGAGTCTCGTGCTCTACCGACTGAGCTAGCCGGGCACATGTAATTTAATGTAATTGATGTCATTTAAATAAAAATTTTACTGATCATATAAGGAAAAAATATATGGAAAATATACCTTTATTGATACTCTTTTTAACATTCAAATAAACAGATTTGGGCAATAAAATAACAATGTAGACCTTAACTCGTGAAAAAGTCAAGCGGGTTACCTCAATGGTCTAAGGGACCCACGTGGCTTGGGTACACGAGTAAATCAGTGCTAAGCCGGGTCGTGTAGTTGTTCCTGTTTATATTTTCGTTAAATAGTTCAAGGTAAGCGTTATCTATATTGATATTGATATAAAATATTTAAAAAAATTGACTAAGAAATTGACATCTTGTTATACTTTGATAATAATATATTACGGGCATTGTTGTGTTTGTAATTACCATATCAACAACGTGCTACCCGGTACTGACTAATGTGGTTAATAACAGAATATTTTTGTTATTTACTACACAAGCTGTTTGCTTGAACTATACTGAGTATGACTATACCATAGATTTTTTAAAATTCGCTCCCCCCATAAACACTACAGTAGGCTAACGATTGCAAATCGATTCAGTTTTGTGATAAATTGAAAAATATGGGAGGGGCAATATTAAAAAGAAAGATAGATCAACAGGGTCTAGACTCATAGTTTTATTTGATTGTTGAGATACCGGTATTCATCGTTTACCAAAATTTTTTCATGATATTCCTTAGCTGTCACAGAAGATGCAACATTGATCACGTTGATTTGCAAAATTCCAGACATGCTTCACTGGTTTTAAATTATTCAACATGTTCTTAGTGGCAGCTTTAAAATCTGTTAAAAATTCGAAATAACACCATTGCATTAAGAATTAGTTGCTAAAACTATTTTTATAACTGTATATTGCAAATAACCTTTTTTTAGAACCAAATATTGAATTTGTCAGAGGGTCATTGCAAAACAAGTTTACATAGCTAGAGTTGTCTCTCTTTGCACGTAGAGAATCAACCAACAGTATTAATACTCATTACTGAGTGCTCAAAAATACCTTTTTCACCTCTCTGCAGTACAAATAAACAATGGGAGATAAGTGTGTTATTCTGGTGACCGGTGGAACAGGCTTGGTGGGCCAGGCTATCAAAACCATCGCTGAGGGTGAAGAAAAAAGGCCAAACGAGGAATGGTATTTTGCCAGCTCTAAGGATGGGGATCTCTCGTACGTAGACTGTGTGATTTAAAAGTAAAAATTAAATAACTGCAGTTAAATAAACTTAAAAGAAATTAACAAGAAAAATTAAATTGAATAAACTTAATTTTGTTATTTCAATAGAGGACAAAAGGTATTGTACTTTAGGAACTACAAAGTTCTTATTTAGTGATGTATACATAGATTTCATGTAATGTAGCAGCAGCACATGCATGAATCATGTACACACTTTAAGAACAGATTTATTCAAATTAATCAATTCTGTTATATGTACTTCCATGTATTATCATGGAGGGCTATTAAATAAAGCCCAAATCTTTAAGATGTGTTCAGTATTGAACAACACTGTTAAAAAATCCACAGTGTTAGCAAATCTGTTTTTGTGATTGGATTCAACCTTGAACTTATTTTGTTACCTTGACCTATTTCCAATCTTCAGAGACCGTGCTGCTACAGAGAAGCTGTTTGAGAGAGTGAAGCCGACACACGTAATTCACCTGGCTGCCATGGTTGGGGGGTTATTCCGTAATCTCAAATATAACCTGGACTTCTATGTAAGTTGTGCCTGTGAATTTTAAATGAAGAAATTAATTTATAATTCTTTTGTGTGTATTCTAAAGAAACAAAATTGAAAAGTACAGAAAGTAGTTTTTGAGTAGATTGAAACTTAAAATAACTCAAATCATTTGAATTCATGCTTTATATATAATTTCTCTGTATATTGAATTTTCAAATTACCCCCCAAAAATGTTTAACCATGTTAACAGTTAATTTTCAAAGAATTATTATTTTTATTATTATTTTGTCTTTTTTCAGAGGATTAACACCTTGATTAATGACAATGTCCTGAACACAAGCTTCAAAACCGGTGTCAAGAAAGTGGTTTCCTGTCTGTCCACTTGTATATTTCCTGACAAAACCACATATCCTATTGATGAAACCATGGTGCGTATATGTTTTCTGTGTGGGACGTATGTACAGGACCTAAATTGAAGAACAGACATTGAATCAATTAATCCTTAAAACTAACAAATCAGGCCATATAAAAACATGATTCATTTATCAAAATTTATTTTTTAAATAATTAATTTATTATTTTTAAGAAATTAATTTATTAAAATTGATAGCTAGATAGAATTCATATTTGTTGCTATAAAAACTTTCAGTCGAAAAAGCATAGTGATTTTGTCAAGTCATTTGAAGTACATGTACATCAAACAATAGATTTTTTTTTGGACTCAATCATCACCTATACATGTATGTATATATTTTACTATACAGGTTCATAATGGTCCACCACACGATTCCAACTTTGGATATTCTTACTCCAAAAGAATGATAGATGTCCAGAATAAGTATGTGAACAGATTTTAATTAGCCTTAGATAATTTAATAATTTTGTTTGTTGTTTTACATCCCTCACAAGAATTTTTCACTCCTAAGGATCATTGGCCATGTCTGTAACCATGGTAACTTACCAATTAATTTAGTCTTCAAAGATTAATAAAGATTTTATTTTTAATTATCAATTTGTAAAGACTATTCATCTTGCTAAATTGATCAAAGAGGAACAAGGATTATTAGAAAAGTCAAAAACAGCTTATTTCTTTACAATACATATGAAGTGAGAATTCAATCTACACAATCATTGTTTGCAGAGCGTACAACAAACAACATGGCTGCCAGTTTACGTCGGTTGTACCTACGAACGTTTTCGGAGCCCACGACAACTTTAATCTGGAGGACGGGCACGTACTGCCGGGACTTATAAACAAGATCTACTGCGCTAAGAGTAAGTATTCACAAGGTTTAACGGTTGTCATATTTAACCAAATGCTACCCATTAAATAAGCAAATGGACAGTATTAGTCATATGCAGTGAAACGCTTATAACAAAGTACCAGAGACAAATGATTTTGCTTTGATTTAAACGTAATTTGTTATATCTTTTAAGTTTACAATTTATTTTAAAGCTGGGATGAATGAAAATCATTTCGTTATAAGTGTCAATTCATTCTGAGCATTTCACTATAAGCATGTTTTACTGCAAACTCTAATTGTCAATTTATCTTCAGTGTTGGGCAATGGAAGAATCTTACTTCTCTCTTTTTACTGTTTCTACTGCCCTAAAAGTAATTATTAGTCACAAGAATAAAACAGATGTCAAACTTTACCAAAAAGCTACCTATTCAGCATGTATATATAAAATTTAAGTGCAAAATTCTATTTATTGTCTAAGACAGAAATTAAAGCAATAATGCCACAATGTTCTATTTTTTTTATGTATAATGATAACCCTCTCTTGACTCCTTTGTAGGGGACAACACTCCCTTCACGGTGTGGGGGACAGGATCGCCCCGCCGACAGTTCATCTACTCCCTTGACCTGGCCCGTCTGATGATCTGGGTGTTGAGGGAATACCCCGAAATCGATCCCATCATCCTCTCTGGTAAGAATGACCTTGACCTTGAAATGATCTGCTGGAAGTAAGAATTTGGAATTGAGATAGATTTTGATGACTAATGTGTTTTTCTTTTCAAAGTAAAACTTTGTATAAAGGAATGTCATCACATAAGGAATATCATCAGCTTCATTTCTGTCCGTGTAAGCTAAGCTTAGGCCAAGGGACTACTTTTTGCTCTTAAATACTGTATACAGGGAAATTTTTGCCCCCGCTTTATTTTCTTCCATTTTGCCCTAACCTTGATTGAGTGAATAAAAATTGGGGCAAATTCAAAGAATGCAATGTAATTTCTTAAACAAAAATGTAACTAGGCGAATTTAAAACGGGGCAAGTTCATTTGCAAAATTAAAAGGGCAAAAATAACTCTGTATACATTAAATAAAATTTTTATAATAGTTCTGATTAACTTCTGACATGCACTATAATTTTGTTCTGCCCTGTTTGTAGTGGGGGGAGGGGCCGTATCTCGTATAATGCTGGGGTGAGCTGGTATAACTGTAATTTTTTTTTGCCCTGTTTTTAGTGCATCTTGTATAATGCTGTGGTCTGCTGGTTTGACTAATTTTTTGCCCTGTTTGTAGTGGGGAACAGGGGTATAATGCTGGGGTCCATTGTTTTGACTGTATTTTTTTCTGCCCTGTTTGTAGTGGGAGAGGAGGATGAAGTCAGTATTAAGGAGGCAGCCGAGGCGGTCATTGAGGCCATGGAGTTCAAGGGGGAGGTCAAGTTTGACACCACCAAGTCCGACGGTCAGTTCAAAAAGACCGCTAGTAACGCCAAACTCCGAAAGTATCGACCAGACTTTAAATTCACACCATTCAAACAAGGTATGCACTGTAACACAATTTACGTGATGTAGATTTATGTCTACATGATATACTCTGTCTACATAATATTACTTGTCTTAATTTGTGATATTTATCTGCTTGATACACAATGTGTTTTATCTACATGATATTCCATATATTTTGTTTTTGGTCATTTGGTAATTGCATCATTAATATGCTATATGTCCTATTTTTAGCTGTGAAAGAGTCATGTGACTGGTTTATGACCAATTACGAAACAGCGAGAAAGTGAGAGAATCTCCTACACCTGTATCGTCACTACCAGGGTCGACATATAAATGTACAACTGAAGATGAACAAACTCATTAATTATTGGGCCTAACTTTTGGAGCACAAAGAGGGTATATAATCATTGGTTTACTCTGTATCTGTAGTGTGGCTGTTTCTCTGTTTGTCATGTATTCATTGCCATATGCTGTGAGATTAATTTCTGAGAGATCTTGATCATATATACTCTTCAAAAAAAGAAACGCATCTTAGAATTTTAGTGACACATTGAACATAAAGATTATTAAGTAAAATGATGCATTGATAAAACAGAAATGTGGTAAACAATAGGAATACTATCTAAATGTCATAATTACTCAATAATTTTAAAATTATAGTCAGTTTAAGACCATTGAAGATCAATATCTGGTATGCCCCCCGCAGACACAAATGATAGCCACAAACGGCATCTAATGGAAGCAAATGTGTGTAATAAAAACTGTATAGGAATACTCTCCCACTCCAAATGTAGACATTTAATCAGCTGTTGCAGAGTCTGGGGATGCGATTATCTTTAGCAAATCATTTCAATCCATTTTGTCCAATGCTGCTTTATTTGGATTAAATCAAGCAATTTAGATGACTGTGACTGAAACAGGTTGTTGTTTCTTTGCAAGAATAGGTGTGTCAAATGAGCCATATGTTGCTGTATATTGTGAGATAGCAATACGGCTCTAGGATGCTGCATAATTGAATGGGTATGTGTAGGTAGAACATGGTTAGAGTACCTTTTTCCATCAAAGTCCATTGAATTCGAACCAAATCAATCTTATTTTCTTATAATACCATTTCCCATATCATTACACTACCACCAACAACTTTTTTAACGTCCCGGAGGTACTTATCTATCTAACCTTCATTTAAAAGCATTGGCACTCTTAAACTTATAAGAGGCTTTCAGATAAACATTTTGGACTATTAGGTTAACCAAAATGTTCAGAAGTGATGTTGTGGTCATACTCTATTCATCTGAGATCTTTGAAGTCGATATTTGGGGTGCTTTGGGGTCGGAACAATGGCATGAAAAATCCTCTTGCAATAATTCATAGTCAACTGAAAACGGTCTTGTTAGATGATCTGTTCAGTTCAGGGATAGCTAATGCTGCATATGACGTCCTTACATTACATTCATGCAATTTGCATAATCCTCGGAAGTGATGCTGTGCTGCTGATGTCACACGTAGTCTACCATATTTTTTGCGAACATTGGGTGTTCGATGTTAATGGTTTACGTTTTATAGGTTAGATATGGTCTGTGTGTAACATTAAAACCTCTTGCAACTGTAGATTGCGGTACCCCTGCTTCCAGTCGCCCAGTTTTCCTTTTTGTACCACGCAACATTCAGATGCAGCAATTTTAGGAAGCGTAATTTTTCAGATAAAACCAGATTCAAAATATCGAGAACCCCCGCTTTTGATAGCCCCTTTGTACCTTAAGGAATTGCATCGGAATTCACAAATGAAAATTGAGATCAAAATTTTGGGGACAATTTTGCAAAATTGGGTCTTTTTGTCTGTGAGTCTTGTAGAATAGTTGTAAAGTTAACAATTGCATTAAAAAATCATTCATTTTACCCGAATACATCGTATTCATACAGAAATAAAAGGTATGACAAAACTATCAAAAATTTTCAGGGTATTGTTCCTACTATGCGTTTCTTTTTTTGAAGAGTATACGATCAGGAAGTTCATTCTGGGGGGAAATTAAAACTGTTCATGTGAGAATATTTATTTAAAAAGAAAGTGTTGTAAATGAGTTCTTTATCTCTCATATAAATTTTTTTTTAGAATAAATTATTTGATATTATATTATTATTCAAAATATTTTGTAAATGAGGTTATTTTTTGTCATGCATAATATGTTGGTAATTTATTCCATTAGTTCATTAAGTATACCTTTTTAGTATGTATGAACCATTATTGTATATATCATGTATATTGTGTTCATCTAAATTTATGTGCTCACCATTCCATTTACTTGTGTACTAATTTTTTTTTATCTTACAATTTTTTTTCTTTTACAATATTGGATATTGTTTATCTCTCAATCATGAAATCCAACATCAGCTGTGAGCTTATTTTCTCATTTTAATAAATGTGGAATTGAAATCTATATGTTGGTTATTTTTATTCAAGGAGTGAATTGTGTGGAAATGAAAAAAAAGCCTCCCAACTTCTACATATAAACATACAGTTGTTCAGTGTAAGAATCCACCAGAATTCATGCCTTTTAAAAAAAAAAATTAATTTTGTTACCGGTAAATCTAATCGAACCAAATGATCCCCAAAATATGTGATTAAAAAAGCTTTTGTTTAAAGTTTGAAGACAGAAAGGTTGTGAAAATTAACATCAGCTACTTATTTAAACTGATTACATGTAGTTACTTATTTAACTGATTACCGTATAGTGGGTTTTCTTGGCGGGTGTAAAATTTGGCGTTTTACCAGCTCAAACGTATGCCATTAATTTTGGCGTAATTTATTTTAGCGGACACAGAGATTCAATTCTTTGCAGATGAACATTTAGAAGAGAACTTAGTACTATTATAGCTATAAAAATTTTAGCGGTCTTCCATCAAAACGCCAAAATAAGCCAAAATTAGCACCCCGCTAAAATAACCCGCTATACGGTATCTTCGACATGGCCTGCTGCCAGCATCATTTCTACATGTTGTTTTGCTAAACATTGAATATGAATGGAAAATGAGTCAAATGACACATTGGAGTAAAGATGAGTGGAGGGATAATCAGCCCATAATAGGATAGTACTTAATGTTAAGATCAGTCTGATCTCAGCTGGGGATTATCTTTAATCTTTTAATCCAAGTGTTAAGTCATTATAGAGTGGAGTAGGGTTGGTTAATCCTTTACATTTGATTATATTACAGGATCCGGAATATATTCCCTGTTCCAGTATTACGGACCTCTAAACACTAATAATTTTATTTTCCGAGAGAAAGAAAAGGTGTATGTTTTATCAGTTTATGTTTATCTATAGCGATCGTACGTTAGCGGATCAAAGGAGCTCATCAATAGGTAATTACATCAGGGACCTATATACTAATAATATATTATAGTATATAGGTCCTTGATTTGCAAGTGTTGTATTAAATTAAAAATATATCTTCTGTGTGGAGCCTTAATAGGGGATCAAATTAGCCAAAAAAAAAAACGGTGTATTTTGAGAAATCTGATACAGTACCTTGACAGTTTTTGAAGAGAACTTTTTGGCGGGAAAACAGAAGCATGTTCTTTCTAAGCATGTGCCTGTTGGTAATAAACACGATTTTCATCGTGCATTCATAACCTTTTAAAGTTTCATTATATTTTCCTGCACTTCTTTAACATGATAAAAGCTTTTCAATAAAGCTCCATAAGAATAACTGGCGTTCTCCACTCTAAGTTTGCATGCTGAGTGAATCAAAAGGTTCATGATACTATAACAATACCAGATTCGTTACAAAATCCTTTAAAAGTTAAACGATAGAGTATAAATTTGAAACGCTGGCAAGTTAAACAATCCACAAATCTTACCTAGAAGTTCTCCAATGTATGTTGTCTCTCGCGGGATGCGCATGCATGATGCCGTGTAACTTGTTCTCGGTTTCAACTTCTACGGGATGTCCTACAGCCGATTCTCAGGCATGCGGTGTTACGTATTTGTTTGTGTGTGATGTCGGCCTAAACTTCTGAGGGTTGTCCTATAGCCACAGGACCCGCTGTGTGTACACATTGGATCTTACACACACCTGCTGTGTACATCATGGAAACAAGAGAACTGGAGGACTTGGTGCTACTGTGTATATTACATACATAATAAATATACAACGAATTTTTTTTTTACCTATATCATTATCTCGGACGGGAAGAACTTATGCTTCTTTTCTGTTCTCCTGATTCTGTATAGCTTGTTCATGTTGTTAGTTGTAGTCCACAGAATTCATTATTTATTTCAATATAGTGACCAGGACGACGAAAAAGAAATTAATTGTCATTTTACTTGAATAAGAAATGATAGGCACATATTGTATTGGGGAAATTAATTGTACCCCCCTTTTCCAAACATAATATATAGACAACTTTTTTTCAAAGGCATTTTACTTTCAATTCCAATTTTTTGACCCGCATTATACAACTATATTACTTCAACAGAAATGCTTACTCAGTTGTTGAACATAGAAAAAAATGCCATAAAATGAGGTTTAATATTATTTCAAAATAGCTGTGTTTTTGTTCTTCATTAAAAAGTGGGGGGGGGGGCACAAACATACTCTTGCCACCCACATCTGAAAGTGGGGGGACTAGTGCCCCCGCTG
>PRKT01000340.1:29443-56838 GCA_003671525.1 Saccostrea glomerata
AAAAAAAAAAGTAGTATGCCCGGTATGGTAATGTATTTGGTTCTATGGGAATCATAAATTGTTCTAATTTATCGTATCGTGATAAAACTGCATTATGGTTGTTCTGTCGGCTAGAGGTTATTGTGTATTATGGAGGCAATGATCATTTTCACAAAAGGCGATTGCAAGCTGTTTAATTCATCATTTTGTAATCAGTTAATAATTGTCCTGGACTTAAAATAATCTTTTTAGTTCTTAGATATTTGTCATAATTCCTAGTGAACCTCTTAAATGCTCTCCTCAGTATCGGCCAATATTGATGCTGGAAACAATCCTATAAATTCAGCGTGTATATATAATTACATATAATAGTATTATTCAATTTTTGTGCCCTTCTAGTGTACAAGAGGCCCACAGGCCTTATAGGTCACCTGAGTATCATGTAAGAACTTTCCAACAATTGAATTTGGTTCATGTTTTAAACCAGAGTCAATGAAATTCACAATTTTGAAAAAGGCACCTGAGTGATTTGGGTGATCTAAAAAAAGGAGTAAATTTCATTGTTCTATTATGCACCCCAGGCACTTGTTTTAATACTGTGGGCTAAAAATTCATTACTGAAACAAATGGCTGTGACCCCCCACCCCACCCCCCACCCACACACACACATACTCTCTGCCTCTATCTTCTTTACATTCAAACATTTCATGTTTTTCTAAATTTTATGTAACTCCCAAAGTTTTCTTAACATGCAGTCCCAATATTTGCTGCAGATCTGTAGCATTATGGTTTTATATACATGTATTTGTCTTTGAGTCCACAACAATTCCAATATTAGACACACAAACTGACTTTGCCTTTATAAGATAATAAAGTCTTGAATAAGATAAAGTAAAATATTTGAAGGTATTTCTTTTATTTTACCTTTAAGTCTAACAGTGCAATGTAACAACACATTGAAGAATTTGTTTTCAAGTACATTTTTACATACAATGTAAAAATCAATTACAATGTCTTGTGAATTCCACTTGTACAATGTAATACATTTTTTTCATTCAGCATAAAATAAAATTGATCTCTGACTAAACACTGAAGGTACATGTATTTTTCTTAACAAGAAAAACAAAATATACATAAAAAGAAAGTTTTACCTGAAGCAATATTTGAACCTCAAAAACAGAATTTGATTATTTTCAATCATTGAAAACAAAAAGTCATAAAAATTTATATTCAGTAAACAAAAGCTAAAATGATATGATTCTAAACAAATTCTCGGTACACATTTTTATGCTGGAAATAAGGAGATCTATTTGAAACATGATTGACTAAATAACTACATCATGTGCTGATTTTGCAGTACGTGATTTTAAAAATTATTTTCTGACTCTGCATTATGAATTATTTATATATTGCGAAATACGATTATATATATAGTTACAGTTACCCCCCTTTAACAAAAGAAAGCTAAGTATAAGAAATCAATTCTTGGACTAGATTCTATACCTTTGCAAAAGCATAAAAAGAAACATATTTTACTGTCTGAGTATTAGAAATGTTTATCACAATCAAGCTATCTGATTACCTGGCACAAGGAAATTAAACTAGTTGGTTTATGTAATAAAATTAATATTACAATGTACATATACCTTATTTTTAGTTCCCTTATTCATTTCCCTAGGTGTTTAGCATAATCATTAAAATGCAAATTACTTTTACTAGTTTAAAATAAATATGTTATGTATGTTTACTAGTATATTTGGATAAATTAAATAAATATGTTTATATAATTATACATTAACTACTACACGTAAATTGCAACTTTCCATAATTATGAAAAAGTGTTGTGAATTCATAAACTGTATCTCCATCATTTGATAATACATGTAAAAAATAAATCAGGTATCTTAAATATTTTTTCTACCCTTCTTTCATACAAATTCACTAGAATTCAACTTGATCTACCAGATAGTTTAAAATATGTGTATCTATCTAATAATAACTTGGCACATCCTCATCTCAAACAAGATCTATGTTTGCTTTTCCTTTGTCTGACATATAAATTCTCTATTTAATATTTTTAAATTTCTATGAGTTCTGACATCTTAAAACTGCATGCTTAAAACTGTAAGTTGTTACCAACATTCATACCATTTTAACAAACATTACAAAGCTAAACTGTATACTGAAGTATTACAAAGACTAAATGAAAGACGATGCATGGATTTTAATTAGAACTAAATATGAGGAAATTGTTTTTCACTTAAACAAAGGCATTTTGATATAAATGTACAATGCATTTGGGTTTTCAATAAATAAATGCATTAAAATGCAGTACAGATAATATGACACATTAAAAAAATTTACAAAGAATTAAGCTTACCCATTAATTTGCATTCACTTTAATTAATATAAATTAATAAATTATATAATCATGTGCAGAATTTGTGTCAGATGCAAAAGTTTTGTTTCATAAGCACATTTTAAATTTTTATTTTCAGTTTATGAAAAAAAATTAGTATCAAATTTTTAATGGACCTGTCTTCTAATATATGAAACTGTGTTTTATCTACAGGAAAATTGACCAACATATTTGATCATTTTGTACGTGACATAATTATACACACATAATATTATATTGATGGAACAGATTGTTTTCAAGTTTACTGAACAAAAAATTACTGAACTACTCTAATTATAAATTTCCCCTTTCAGCAACTATTCTCTTAAATAAATACAGAATTTAATTTTTTTGTACACATATCTTGTTTTAGTACATTTCTTCATATTCATTTTAAGAAAGAGTTGAATTGGCACTTTGAACATTAAAACTCCAAAAAGCACAAAATATTGTGAATTGCGTGAATAACTAACCAAGTTTTATTCAAAAGTGACATGTGTAAGAAAACTGAAATACATGTATATCCGTGACTTAGAAATATGTAACTACATATGTGTACATGTACATGTTAATGGAATGTGTGGGGGTAAAAATAACTTTTTGTAATAAATGAAAGTTTTTTTGTTGTAAAAAAAAATATACATGTACATATGGTTATAAACTAAAGTAACTAGAAAAAAAATAAATAAAAATCAATTTTAGGACGGAGAATTAAACTGGCTGGAATGTATTTATCAACAACAAATATTTGAGAAACAACAAAAAAAGTTTCTTGTAAAATAAAAAAAGAAGACACATGTCCTCTCAATGTTAAAATATATTGCGTCCTAACTAAAACACAATGTAGCACCGACAAACACTGAGCAGATTATGCAAAAAATATATCGAGGATTTCCTGCTCTTTCACTTGGGACATTTTTTGATATCCACCTTCCATGCAATTTTAGATAACTGCTGTCACAAAATAACTTTTGATATTGAATGCCAGACCCATTTTAGGTATCTGTTGTCAATACAATACCAGATATCTGTTGTCAGAACAATTCAACATGTCTGTAGTTGTCATTTGAAAGCACATCTTTAGGCACAACAATTTTAGATATCTTTTGCCAGAATCACAGCCAGATCAAACAAGAGCCAATAGAATACTCATGGGCTTCTTGCCAGAATAGAAAATGTTTACTTTCTGGCCATGCAGTTGAAAAATGTCCAAGATCAGGAACAGCACCTATACTGGAGATATCTATAGTGAATCCTTCAATACTACAGCTGTGCCAATGTAGATATCCGGGATATCGGCACATTTTTTATATCTTCTTTCTGGATATAATGATGTCTGACCCAGTGTGGGTATCTGAACTTTCTGGACTTCAGGACAGGGATATCTGCAGCTATATCACAGAGGTCTGATAATCTATGGATATCTGAACCAATGTGAATATCTGTTCTCTCTGCACTTGGAGACAGGGATATCTGAAGCTGTCACATCACAGAGGTATGTATGATAATCTATGGATATCTAAACTTTCTGGACTAGGAGATATCTACAGCAGTATGTTGGAGGTTTGTGTATCTACGGATATCTGTAGATCTGTTGCCTGACCCCTCCTCTGTACCCCCCTCGAGCGCTGTCTGTTAATCTTCTCTGAGAGTTCAAGGGTTGTTTCCCTTTAAATGCCCCCGTCGGCTGAAATGCAATGATAAATTCAGGATAAATAAATTTTCAATGGAAAATGCATTTTCATGCAATGAAGTTGAATGTGAAAATATGAATTATTTATTCAATTAAACAAATATTATAAAGGATAAACAATTATTCATCTTGTAACCAATATGCTTATAATTGAAATGACAGTTCAGAAAATAAGTCCATGTTAACTTTAAAATGTTCAACAAAAAAAGAATTTTCCATAAATCTACCAAACGCAGCCTATTTCCAAATATAGCAACACATCCGTCTACAATTCCATTTTTAATTCCAAAGTAAAATAAAATTAACCTGATTTAATATTCACAGTCATTTTCTATATCAATCTACAAAACAATAAAATATTAAAAAAAAAATATAATTACTTAATTTTAGATCATTAAAAAAGAAAAGAAAAACCTTAAAACAGCAAAATATGGTATATGATAAATATAATAATTTTATAAAAAATTCAGATGCATATATTCTAAGCAATATGTAACATGCATGCTGGAATATATATTTATATACTGGTAATAATCAGAGTTATTTTTTTTTACTGTAGATTACTAAATTTTTCGTTAGTGCTGGGGATCGCGACAGAAAAATCGTATCGCGATATATATTGCAATATTATATTTTGTATTGCAATTGATCACGATATAAATATTTAATAATTTTTGTTTTTTTTCAAGGTTAAATGAAAACACAAACTCAAATTACATGTATTCTCGAGTTGATATTCCAATTGCCTGATCGCGTTATGTCGGCGCGAGCGGCAAGATAAGTTTTTTGTGGCACAACTTGTTGAATTCAATCAAGTTGTAATACTCAGATTCAGCTTCAACATGAAGGTGTTTCATACTGTATAACAGTTGTCATTTCGTTTTTGAAGGAGACATGTCTCTGGTTTCTGATCACACTTCACATCGCTTGTCGCCATATTTTACTTGAAAAGGGCAAATTACTCTTTTTGTAACAATTTATAGTATATTGAACCCGAACCGGTATTCACAAAAAAATACCGCGACACTTATTGTGAAGAACGAAATCGGGATACACCGGTTAACCGGTAATATCGCACAGCACTATTTTTCGTGACACCTTATTTTCGCGAGATAGTATTCAAATTTGACTCTTGATTAGCAAGACAAAATTTTCACAAATTGTGGTTATTGCTCTTTATAATCCTAATTAGGAACACTATTATTTGTGAGAATTAAAATTTCACAAGCACAATGATTTGAATTACATGTCAAATACTATATATATCTCCATTCACGTCAATTTTGGGGGTTATTAACTTTTAAGCAAAGACAATGCTGCATTGTCGAGAAACAATGTACATATGAAAAGAAAGTCAACTGTAATAGAACTAATGAATTTGACTTACAAAGACATACTGCTGAGGCTCTGGCTGTGGAGCTAGAGGTTGTGCTTGCTCTTGTAACAAATTCCCTGGAAATTCCGTAACTTGAAAAAAAAGAAATTCAAATTTTTTTTTTATTTATACAGGTATTTCAATTATTCATATCTTTCATTTAAGTTTTTTCCCGTAAGTTTTTCTTCCATAACTTATTTGTCCAAATCATTAAAATACAGTTGAACTTTGGTACCTTGAACATTGATATTTCAAATTCAATGGATATGTCCAAGTGAGAGCTTTAAGTCCCAATAAGGTTTTCTTAACCTATTTTAACTGCAATATCTCATACCCTGGATGTCTCTCAGTATTTTATATTGTTTCCACAGAGTTCAAGACATAAACAAGGTTTATCTGTATTTATTTACAGTGATGAAGTTTTGATAATTTACCTTTCCTTGCCTGCACTTAGACTCATAGACAGTTGCAAGCAGACAGTGGCATATATTCCATATAGGCAAAAAGACTGTAGCCTACACATCATTTTCTCAAGAATAAAAATTTGGTTGAATAAAGGGGCGGAGATTTCATAATAAATCGGATCTATTAATTTATTTTGTTGGAAATGAAAAAAAAAAAAGCATTCTAAGCAATCCGCACTTTTATGCCTAACCGATTATGTTAAAACTTTACAGTTTTGCTTTGTATTTAAGGACAAAACTATTCCCTTAGCTTGAAATTTTTTAAGCCAAAGTTCAAGTGTTATTAATATCAAGTCTTTATCAGAAAATATAATCAAAAGCAACAGGATCCCATAATATGTGCAGGAAACGAAATTGATAACTTGCATTATATTTGCTAGTCAACATTTTGATCGAATTTTGATTATTTAGTATAAGGAAGTTTCCATATTTTCTAAGCAGATATTTAGTAAAAGGATAAGTTCTCAGTTTTGTTAAGTGAAATTCTTATCACAATGTAAACTGTAACATATGTACAAAATTAATTTCACGGGTCAAATTAAAATTGCATATGTCTGAGTTTGCAAAAGTGGTCCCTTTGACCCCCAACCCCCAATACCTATCGAGAGGAAGTTCCTTGTCTACATGTACCCACACTTTGCAAGCTCAGGTTAAATATGTGGCTTCGCACAATCCTACACATTCGCAGACAGGAATATACGCCACTGGCAAAGGACAGTTTGCATGTATTATAACCATATTATTACACCCAATTTAGTACCTTTTTAATGAAGTAACATCTTAATTAATGCTCATTTATAATGCAAAGTTTTATGGTTAAAAAAAAAACAATCTTAACAAAACACTTATATTTATAGGAACTTAACATTTTAAAGAAAATTCCCTAGTACATAAACAATTGAAAAAAAGATTTTATGAAGATAAATATTTGATATATTAATTGCCTGCATGTAAAAATATGTGTGTTTATAAGCCATCTTATTCAATGACATTTTATAGCCATGGGATGTGGTTCTCTCTAGCTAATTTACAGTTTAATTGTTTCACTCTTTACTTACTTTTCAGTCTTTCATTCAGTCGATCTAAAGAGTCTAACAATCTTTGCTCTTCTATCGAAAGTGCAGAAGGAACTACAATAAATTAATGGACAACTGTAAAATTTAATTAAGGCATTGCATTTCTTCTCAATCATTAAAATATCAATGAGTACCGTCATATACAGATATTTCATTAAGTTTCCAAAACATCTGTATATTTACTAGCCCCTACAAGCCATAAGTATAAACTGTACATAGCAATAAACACTGAAACCAATTTGATAAATATATAATTGTTTTTCATTTAGTCATCCTTTTCTAAATGACCAACAGCCATTGAGATCCCACAAGGGATTTTAGAAACTGTACACAATTAAGATTTCAAAATTTTCAATCACAGATTCTAAACAGGCAGTACGGTACTTTCACAAAAATAGAAGTTACCTTATGGAAACACAATTTATTACATTACTGTACATGTATATAAATTGGCGTATTCAAAAGTTAGCTAAATCACTAAGTGTTGTTGGCATATTAGCACGTCAACACCCTAAAGTGCAGTAAATTGAATTAATAATTATTTCTAAGCCGTATTCATGAATTAGCGTTTTTTTTTTCTGTGCCAAAGCTGCTAAAAATATGAAACCCGCTTTTTTACATACACATACAGTACCAGGTATTTAGGGATCCAGGTACAATCATGATTGACTTCAGCCAGTAGTGGCAGCAGCCTTTGAGAGGCCTTGATAGATGTACAATAACATAGCTGATGTATGGGGGGTCTGTTACTTACTCTTCTGTGCTGGTTTACTGGCCACTATAAGCTGCTGGTTCCTCTGAGCCTGATCCATAGCATTCTGGATCTGACTCTCTGACATGGAATGCTGGGCTAGGTGCTCTGCCGTCAAGAACGCAGCCATGCTCTCTGAAACTGTAACATTCAAGGATACTTTGATAGTGACATTCATTTTTTTGTGCCATATCCACCAATGAAAAAAAAAAGCTGCTGCAACTTTTTTGCATGAAGAAATAAAATAAAATTACAATGTCTATTTTCATCAAATTTTTTTGTTGTATTGATCTAGAAAGTCCAAAAGCAATTCCCAGAAAATATTACTTAATGCAAATCATAAAAAAATTCATAACTTTTCAAAATGAGAATGAAATTGAAAAAAAAAAATAAAATTACTCACCGTCCTGCGGGGGTTGGTAGGCTGGATTCTGGGCGGGCTCGTTGTTACTATACACAGGTCCGTTGTAGGTGGTGACAAACTGCCTCTGGGAGACCACAGGGCCCTTGTTCAGACTGTTTGGATTCTGCTGTTTGCGTTGCTGAAGCAGACCGTACCTCCTGGCATACGTCTGCTCTCCGTTCTTCACTGTGTTCTGAGCCCCACTGGGTGGGGCAGCCATTACCGGCTGTGTCCTGCCAGCGGCTACTATCTTATTGAGAGCAGCGCCATCTATGTACTGGTGGGACATATGGGCTGCTTGTCTTGGTGGTTCAGAGGTGGGCTGAGAAACTTGGTGATTTTCTGAAACTGGCATGTTGTCGTTTGGACCTGTAGGCCGGTGCAGACATGTTCGCACCTTCTCCCATAAAAAGTTAATTTCTTCATCGGTTGGAGTTCTATCAATTCTCATGCCATTTTCATTGAAAACCGGTCCCTGGGTGCTGGTGTGTTGAATAGGTACATCTGAACCTGCAGCCATTTGGACGCCATTTTCTTTTCCATAGTAACCCAGATCCTCCTGTCTTGGCATGGTGCCAGAGGTCGTTTTCGTATAATTCATCTTGACCCCTGGCACCGTATACACAGTGGCCTCTGTATAGGCTGGAGTGAGTGAAGTTGGAACCTTGGTCATGAAGTTATTATTGACCACTGTAACTTTCTTGTCGTTAGCCTTCTGGGCATTTAACATGGCAGAGGCCGGGGAGTTACTCTGGGTGATGATGTGTGCCGCTGCCTGGGGTCGGATAGTGGACTTGTGCCTGATCTGTGGCCGATGTCCAGCACTCATTGCCCGGGGGGCATTACTCTGGGCCTTTGCAGCATGAGAGGTCACTTTAGCTGAGACAGGTCTCGAGGAGTGACCATGTCCACTGGCCCCTGGAAAAAGAATATTTTGAATCTTAATTATGGTATTTTCAGAGTGGCACTGACATTAATACATAAAAAGTAACTTCTTGACAAATAACTCACTATGCATTCATATAATACATATCAGTAAGGGTATAAATAATAAAATAATAAATTCTAAGAGGTTTTTATTTCAGTGGACTCACCTGAGCTCTCACTGCCTGGCTCAGCTTCTGTTTCCTCTTCACTGGGATAATGCAAGTCTGCAAACCGAACACTCTTCTTTCTTTGTACCTGAAATACATTTACACCATTAAGCCAGAAACCAATAGAAAATATATATATCCCAGGTCTAAGTTTTCTTTTCATGCAATCTAATCACAACCTTAATACATGCGTTTTTTTTTCTATGGCAGCTACATGTGAAAAACAAGAAGATATTGGGGATCCAATTTCAATTAGTTTGGCCCATTTATGATGCAATTGATTGCAATGCTTCATTTGATTGGATAAAAATTAATTTTATATCATATAAACTGTTGTCTACTTTTAATATGTAAGTTTTTATTAACCTGCTTGGGGTGGTGATGATGCATGTGAATGCGAGCTATCTCTATACTGTCCTTCACGTCCATGCTGTTAACGCTGCCAGTAGATCCCGCCTTTTTCAGTTTGGACCCGGGTCTTTTTAGAATGCCCTTGACCCCTGAGTCGTCCTCCTTAGCCTCACTGTGGTTCCTCACCACTAGGTCTGCATCGTCTTTAGCCTTCCTCGTTACCGTGGCAACAGAAGGAGGAGGAGCATGCTCTTTTTTCTCTGTCACTCCAGCTATCAGTGGTTTATTAGGAAGAGGTTGCACATTCATTTTACCGTAATTGTTCATATTGACACCCCCGTTCACAACATTGGCTGTAAACTTGACCTGTGTGACCTGCTTGACCTGTGGTCGGTCCCCTGAGGTGGTATTGAAGAAAACTTGAGGTTGTTTGGGAACTATTTCCACTTTTTGCACGCCGCCATTTTTTCCGCCCTCCATCTTGTTGTCTGCTATGGCATCAGACGGTGGGTGTGGACTGTCCTCGTTGGCAGAGGGAGGGGGGATCACATTGTACTTAACCACCTTCTGGATCCTCACAGCACTCACAGGACGTGGGACCCGACTGGGCTTCGTCTCCTGAACAGGGGGCGCCACCGGCTCCCTGTCAGGGTTCACTGATCTGTCAGCGTTATCTGGCGCGTTAGTGACAGTATGTAGGAATTCCATAGGTTTGGCAGGACCAGTGTCTGGTATTCTGTTGCCATTGGACTGAGCACTTTTGGGATTTTCTGAGGTATACAAGTAACCATTGGTGTATCCTCTGCTGACATCATTCCCATTCCATGGTGGATTGTTCATGTTCACACCCTGAGAGTCACTGTAACCATTTACATTCTGGTTTTGGGAGCCGGTTGTACCTTCCCAGGTGCCATTTCTGTCCTCCCTCCCTCCATTGTTTGAGGCATAATTTCGTTGGGGATTCCTGTCCTGATATGCAGTTGTTGAGGTTACGGCTGTCATAGATGGCCTTGAACTGTACGGATTACTGTTGGTCATGTGAGCGTTTGACACAGATGAATGCTGGGAATCCACAGGTGACGGTGTGGACCATGCACGGAGCTGAACTTTTGGTCTGTTTTTAACTTCTGTGTTTTGAGACACAGTCTTTTGCACTTCTGGTCTGGGGATTCCGCCTGATGGAATATTATTATTATTGACCCAAGTTTGTTCTACACTGTACGAGTCAATTTTCTCATTTCTGTCTGGGTATTCCACTCCGTTACTTTGTCCATAAGCACTATTCAAATGAAAGGAAATATCTCGGACACTCTGATGTGTGTGAACATTGTCCTGCAATGAGGATTTTGAATTGATCACTTGCTCGTTCTTTAAGAGATTATTTTGCTGTGGCAAGCTTGTCGGAACTCCTTCGGTGAAATTCTGAGATTCGTCCAAACTATCGGCACTGGACAGACTCACGCTGTCGTCTGCAACATATTCTCCATGGTCAATCTCTTTCTGCACTTCTTCGTTAAATTCATTGAAAGCTCTTCTCTGCTGATCAATCAACTGCTGTTGCTGTTGTTCCAATTTCTGCTCAAACAAGCTCTTGCTACTATTCAAGTTTCTCAAGCTCCTGTTGTGCAGTTTGTCCTGTGAACTGTTGACCCTGGGTCTGTCGTTCTGGATGACAGGGGAATGGAAGTGAGAGTATTTATTGAAGTAAGGTCGATTGAGGGCCTCAGTGTAGGTCTGTCGAGGACTGGTGTGACTACCTGTGGAGCCTGCACTGTTCTGTCTCTGTACACCAGAATTTCCTCTGACCAGTCTCAATGTCTCCTCCAGATTCCTGCTAGGGGATGGGGCATCTGCAAAAAAGAAAAATATAATTTGAAAAGAAAATTCAGAAAAAAATACATAACTTTGAATAACAAATATAATTGAAGAAAATTCATTTGGGGTCAAAAATATTTTTACTGTCTATCACGGTAATGATAAATTTCACCATCAGTTAAACACAGTGACATTGTAAATTCTATGCCATAAAGACGAGTAGTCAGTATGTGAACAGATATTAAATACAGTCAAATCTCATTATCTCAAACTCGATGGGACTGAAGAAAAACTTCCAGATATCCGATTATTCCAGATATCATGGTTAAAACATACTTAATATTTAACAATATTATTAAGTGGTTGTGACTTCAAGATATCGGAGTTTGAGATACCCAAGTTGAACTGTATTACAAAACTGTACATTCTAAACAAAGCAAGTATGAACCAGGTATCTTCAATTCTAAATTCCCTGCATGATCATAAAGCTCTCTGACTCTATTTCTACATAAGACCTTCATCCTCCGGGCAGACTAAACAGACACTTACTTTTCCTTGCCCTGGAGTGCCTACCACTGGGCGGCCGTGTAGGGACATGAGATCTCTGATATTTCTCTGTAGCCTCCTGTTGTTGTTCTCTTCGTTTTATTAAGATCTGCTGTCTTCTTTTTTCTTCTCTCTCTTTCTCCAATTTTCTCTTTGTGGCCTGTGCCCTGGAAAAAAAACCAGTAGGTTAAAATTATTCCTTTATTTTTTGAATTATATGACCTTATAAAAAAAAAAAAAAACTGCAAACCCAAAAATTGTTTCAACTTGTGCATTAACATGCATTAATATGAGTTCAAAAACCTATATTTTAACGGATAAAAAATTAACAGATGTTTAAAAAGAACAAAAATTTTAAGCATCAAAATTCTCATTCAATCTTTTCTGAAACATGTATTTAAAAATATTTCAAAAATTGTCAATAATTTTCCTTTTTGAGTCATATCTTTCTCTTTTTTTTGGAGTGGGGATATGGAAATTTATAAACACAATTCATACTTCCGTCTTTTGTTGGTCTCCACTGATAGCTTCTTAGCTCTGGCCACAGCATCCCCCACTTCATCAGTCTGCAGCTGTTTTATCTGATCTATGCGTTGTTTCTCTAAGTATTGGTAGGTTTTTCTGGCATTAAATTAAGGACATAATACTTATTTATAACATATTTGATAAAAATACATGTACAAGCATATTCCACCAGGATAGAATTTTTTCTCTCAAGCTGAGCATGGGGTTTTCTATGTATCTCTTGATGGCTGGTATATTTAGCTTCCTTTGGTTAATATCATACCAAACAAATAAAATGTTTTACAGAGAGACAGACTGAATTATTATCCTCTCACAAGGAAGTTGGAGTTGTAGTATTAAACCCATATAAAAGTAAGTATATGGTAGCAAGCTTGAATGTGATAGAGTGCATGCATAATTAATGTTTTACTTTACCAGTATATTGTGAATAATGTGCTCTTTCGTGAGGGGATGTTACATGCTTGCTGCATCCCAGTATTTATTCGCAGGTACCTAAAAATAAATATCCCCTCATCCCTTTCCCTACTATGATAAAAAAGTAAGAGGTTACAGCAAAACTTGTTTAGTGCGAACACGGATATTGCTAATTTATGGATATAGCAAAGTCATCTTGGGTCCCAAGATATATAAATTTAGTGACTTTCTTATACAGTTATAATGAATTACGGATATAGCAAAGTATTTTTACAGGTCCCAGTGACTTCGTTATAACCGAGTTTTACTTTATAATATCTTGAAATCATGAGATTTTACCATCAATGCCATCTCTTTCCAATATTCCATTCTTTTCAGGAAGATTACAGGGGCTGACAAATAGATTTTAAAGGTACTTGCCCAAGGGCAAGTACATGGTCAAAATTCACTTGCCCTACCTGAATTTTTGCCTGCCGTACCATTAACTTATACTGTATTTATAAATATATATAAAAAAAATACTGAGTAGAATATTGGCATACATATTGATTTTATTTTTGATAATTGATTAAGTCACTTGCCCACGGGCAAGTGATTGATAAAATTTCACTTGCCCAACCCTAAAATTTACTAGCCCTGGGCGTCGGGCAATGGGATTTGTCATCCCCTGTAAGATTGTACTTTTTCTTTTGTTAACTTTAGAGATTAGCCATATTACATGCATATTACCATAGGTTTAATAAAATGACACATTAAGAAACAAAATTTGTAAACAAACAGGAGGTCCTTTGCTCTGAGACCTATTTACAATTACAAAGTAACATTATATACTTCCATTTTGGAAATAACTCTGTCAGGGAGATGTGCTTCTAATAGTATCTTTAGCTGAAACCACATTCCTAGTATTTTATAAGCAATTTTTGGACAAGTTGGACAATTCATCAAATGGACACATATGAACATTTTCTCAAAGGCAGCTATGAAAGATGTTCTGATGTTTGCCAATCTGTTGTGCTATATCTGTCCATAATTGAAACTACATGTTTTTGTTTTTCAACTCTACTTCTCTATTCAGTGGACATTGGGACATGCATTTTCATATCACACCATGGAATGTTTATATATTAATTAGAAGCCTGTAAAAAATAAAAGTTCATAAATTTATGTTTAAATACAACTTTTAAAACAGTTGACAACAATGTGTACAACATGTCATAAAAAGAAGGTCCCTGAATTTTGAAAAAATATTAGTTCTATCCAAATCATTTTGTGATTTTTGTTCCTTCACCAAACGTGAAGGAAAATCGAGATTGATCGTATGTCAAACAATGAAATCATTGATGTATCTTCATGATTGTCTTATCCTTTAATTATTCACTTGTATTCTCATGTTCATCAATAAATTGTTAAGGTTAAACATCTTCAATAAATAAAAAAAAGGATACGAATAAGCACCAGCTAACATTTTAGTTTTCCTTTCATACGAAATGGATCTTCATTATCGCTCCAAGGGTTCTAGAATTTATCCCAAACTTCTTTTGAATCAATTATAATCTTGCTAGTGTGGCTAAAATTACGATAGTTCCGATTCAAAACTAAAAATAAAATCATTTATCTGATCACTCAGGAATGTTGGCTCACAATGCCGCCATGTTGTTTTGGTTACAGAATGCGCAACGTCTCCATGCTCAAGTGGTATTTCCGGTTTATCGAGGGCCATAGATAATTTGTTCCGGATAAAAACGGCTTTATTTCATAAAAGCCTCATCTTAATATACAAAGACCAATCGTAACTACTCGGCCATTTCCGTAACCACAAATATCTTTTTATCGGTTACGGAAAAGGGCGAGCGTGATCCGATTGGTAGAAAGACTTAAACTCATAAATATTTGTAAAATTAAATGAAAAGAATTTTAGTCTCAATCTTATGATAATCAATTTTATTGGCTCATGACTAATGAAGACCGTGACATCCTTAGATCACTTGCTAGATTCCTTGGTAACCTACCTATATGAAGATATTGCACACATATATACATTTTTCCCAGTTTATATTTTTCACATGTAACATACAATACAATACATGTATGTATATTCAGTATATCTTTTATTTACTTTTTCTTTTACCAATTGCTCTCATTTTTTGCATCATCATCACCATCATGCTTGTTCTATCATTTGGATCCTCCACCTTCTGTCTGTAAATCTTTTTGCTCCTCCGGGGGCCCAAATTGGATTAATAATTTCTTGTATTTTGTATCTTGTAAAAGGAAAAGATGTTGTTAGATGCATAGATAAATAAATAGATAAGATAAAGTAGAAAAAATTAATAAAATACATAAATAAATAAGTAAATAAATACCCTGGTAAATTAATTAATTAATTAAATTACGACGTTCGGGGTGCACCTTTTAGCCTATTCTTAAGGTAGGTCACTCGTCACCTTTTTGGAAAAGTTCACGCAGAACATCTTACTTCTAAACTATTTATCAAATTTCAATTTCTATAATATCCGACAGACAACAGACAAATTTTGATCAGAAAAAGCTCACTTGAGCCTTCGGCTCAGGCGAGCTAAAAAAAAAAGTTTTAAAAATTCGGCTGGCACTATTTGACTTTGCTAGCCTTGCATGTTTTTTTTTTATTTTCCAATGAGGGACACTTTATGACTTTATTTAAAAGCTGGCACATGAGAAGAAAAGACATGCTATGCACTTCAACTCGACATTCACATTTATTGACGATGTATTAATTATTAATTAACAAAAATGGACGACATAGGCCAACTAATAACTAAACTGTATGACAAACCAGATGAAATCTTTTGAATCTTCAAAATCTTTTCTTAATATTGAAGTGATATTTCTGATATACTCTGCATGTAATATTTATGCCCCCAAGATTATTCGCTATTCAAGAGCATGCTTTGAGTATGATCAATCCCACACCGAGGCGAGCTACTTTCACATAGGTTGATGTTACAGGGATTCAACTTCGTTTAAATTAAACACTGAGGAAATTCTATGGTCGTTTTTAAACCTATCATTGTGTCGTATTTAAGCTGATTTAGTTGATACCATTGTTAGGTCTTTGTTTTATCATAAAAAAATGACTACAGAATATTCAGTCTACCTGATTAATACATAGGGTTCAAGGCGGCTGTGACAGGTTAACAGGGGAAACTCACTCCTCCTGGGCACCTGATCCCACCACTAGAACATCAGAGGGTCCGTGTTAAGGTAGGTCACTCGTCAGCTTTTTGGAAAAGTTCACGCAGGACCTCTTACTTCCAAACTATTTATCAAAATTCAACTTTTAAAACATATTTAATTTCAACAATGTCAATGTTTTAACAGTCAACAAAAAACTGCTCAAAAAGCTACAAAGAAGCAAGATTTGCGAGGGACTATTTTTTGTGGTGGAAGGATATTTAGCAGATAGTTCTGCAAATCTGCACATTTATCAAATTTAATATCTTGGACTTTAAGCCTCACATAATTTTACTAGGAGAACATTTTCCACTATGATATTGCTAGGAATATTTAATATAGTCTTAAGGGACTTGTAGCACATTGAGAGGCATATAATGAAAATTGTTGCATGAAAATATTTAATTTTCAAGCTTCATTTAAAGACTTTATGAATTAAATTATAAATCAAAGAGTTGTCCTTCCTGGCTGAGGGTCGGAGTCCTTTAATTTATATTATTAGAACAAGTTTTATACCTTCTTTCAACAAACTTTGCCAAAAAATTAAAATATGTCAAATAAGTCAATATAAAATTAACACCATTTTTTGTCTGAAAATCTCATATTTTGACCAATATTTCAAAATTAACATCACTGACCCCAGCTTTTTCTTTCATTATTTTAAAGTACTCGATACTTGTGACCGATCAGCACTTAAGTCGTAATTTAAAAAGTTTGATTTAAGAAAATACCCCAAAACATGTCACTTTTTAGCGCAAAAAAGTCACAAAATAATTTACGCGCATTAATTTACAAGCAAGATATTTTCAATAATAAATATTATTCAAAATGTTTTACGTAAAATAAAATAATATTTTGTGCCATGGTTACATCTAATAAAATATAACATATATAAGGTTTAGTAATTATCCAAAGACTTAAAATCTAAGTGCAAAAAGGTCAACTTCATAGTACCGTAGATCAGTAAGATGAACACTGACCACAATTTTCTCTGCGATTTTGAGTCACTCTATATGAGTATATAATGAGTACTTATCCAAAATATACTTCTCAATAAATCCTAGATTTAACAAATTTCACGAGTGACATACCTTAAGTTGGTTTTCTTGTACAGTTTTCACAAGCTCCCAAACCAATTTGTTGACAAAGCATGATGTGTTCCGATACCCAAATGTCAGCGTTGACTTAGCAGTATAGTGAAGACCATAAATATACTCTGAATAAGGACATTTCATCTATATTGTTTTATCTCAAGTTTAGAACGTTTATAAAATATGATTGTATTACTATACACTGTATTGTACACTGGCAACCATGATCCATTATCATGCTGTAAATTTTGAATTTACTCTTGTACTCGAATTATTCGCATATTGCGAATGCAAAATAAATGTTCGAATATATAAATTGCTTACATTAGATTTTAACAAATTATAATATTGCAAGATTTGGAAATCGGATTTTACAAAAATCAAACTTAAGGTAATCCTATCTTCAACCAGGAAGGATAACTCTTTAATTCATTATTTGATTTAAAAAATCTCATTTTTAATGAAACTTGAAATTGAAATGTTTTCTTGCAATAATTTTCATTTTATGCATCTCAATCTGTTCTAAGGTTCTTTGAGGTCGAAGAAACAGTTTTATAAAAAGTTATTATATCTGTACCTTATAAAAGTATTTATCAAATTACATATTTCATGAAATCCAGTTTCCTTTCATCTAATCTTTAAATACCAGTGTTAAAATAAATAAAAATTAAGACATCTGATAAGATAAATTTACTTCCGGTTGGGGTTTTAGATGTACGATAAAACCAGAAACTTCCGAGTATTCAATCCAAGGTCTCTGGTTTTATCGTACATTTATAACCCAACCGGAAGTAAATGTATCTTATAAGATGTCTTAATTTTTACCGAGGTAATTTTTGAAGAATAAACAGGTTCGACCAGAGAATTCTGAAATGATTTAATTGACAAGAATAGAGTCTTTCGAAGCGAACGAGGTTAATGATACAGAAATTAACAAAATACGAACTTGAAGCGGAGGTGCCTGAAACTGAGTTAGGCATATTGTGGTAAATATAAGTACTAAGGGGGTACCCCGTATACAAACGAGCCCAACCTTATAAATTAACTCGTATTTTAATTAATTTGACACTTCTTTTTGATTGCATTATATCTTATTTCCATTTCGCAACAAAATATTGGAGTAAATTACAGGCCTTTGCAAACGGAACTGTTACATTTCTGGTCCGGATCCTTTTTGAATCTATATTTATTTCCAACCAGGAAGCAAATTACTGACTTTTTTCGCATTCCCCCATCATTAAAACTGTAAGTAAAATTATATACAACTGACATTTTCTGACATTTTATGATATTATGCGTGGATTGGCACGCGCATGCACATGGCCTCGTCACGACTTATTATTTGTCTACTCTTCTTTAAGCTTGACCACCCCGGTTTTTACTCTAAAATACGCTATTATACATGAAGTATAGAGGTGACGAAATTTGAAGAAAACAAAATAAGTCGTGACGAGTCATACACTTTTTCATTAATTCTAGATGGCTTTATCTAAAGTGGATATTCCCCGCCGAGCCCAGCACTTTTTAGAATGCGGCATTGAAGACTGTGAAAGAAACTGTGAGTTCTATTGCAACACTTGTCATCAAAGATTGTGTAAACAATGCAACGAGGAACATCTGAAAACTCCAGAAAACAAGAACCATGAGGTGGTCCTTTACCAGCAACGTAGACGACAACTTCCTGTGGAGAAATGCAATATCCACCCCACTAAAGATGTGGACATGTTTTGTGAAGAATGCCAACTTCCTTTATGTTCCAAATGTGCCACACATTCAAACCCATATCTGCAGCTATATCACAGAGGTCTGATAATCTATGGATATCTGAACCAATGTGAATATCTGTTCTCTCTGCACTTGGAGACAGGGATATCTGAAGCTGTCACATCACAGAGGTATGTATGATAATCTATGGATATCTAAACTTTCTGGACTAGGAGATATCTACAGCAGTATGTTGGAGGTTTGTGTATCTACGGATATCTGTAGATCTGTTGCCTGACCCCTCCTCTGTACCCCCCTCGAGCGCTGTCTGTTAATCTTCTCTGAGAGTTCAAGGGTTGTTTCCCTTTAAATGCCCCCGTCGGCTGAAATGCAATGATAAATTCAGGATAAATAAATTTTCAATGGAAAATGCATTTTCATGCAATGAAGTTGAATGTGAAAATATGAATTATTTATTCAATTAAACAAATATTATAAAGGATAAACAATTATTCATCTTGTAACCAATATGCTTATAATTGAAATGACAGTTCAGAAAATAAGTCCATGTTAACTTTAAAATGTTCAAATCACAGTAATGAAATCAAAAATCCATTCTTCATATTTTGAATGCATGCACATGCCATGCAATTTGTTGTCATTGTATTTTGCTTGTTTGACGTATATATTTCTATTTTGTTTTTTGTACAACTGTTAATTTCCAAACACCTCCAACACAAATTGTTTGAGAATATTATTATCTTATCAATTATAACGATAAATAATTTAAAATTAAATCAATAGTCTAAATACCGATTTGTTTAATTTAATATCCTACAACCAAGCAACACAAATAAAGCCCCACATGCACATTACACCAGTTGTCTCCCCTTAAGGATAATTTCTTTGTTGACAATTACATCTTTTTCAATTAATAGTTTTTGGAACAGTTTATCTTAAATTTCCTTAAGCATGAAACATGTAAATATTGATGACATCTCACAATTTAAACCAATATGGTCTACACAATCAATACAATATACAGTGAAACAAGCTTATAGCAAAGTACATGTATCAGGGACGGGCGACCTCACAATAGGTTTAAAATAAATGGGGAGTAAAAAATCACTGTGCTGTTTTACAATTAATTCATTAAAAGCATGTTTGCTATAAGCCTGTTTTACTGTATCATGTTTGATCCAGGTACGGTAATTTTTGCACTAAATTGTCATTGCATCAGCTGACAGCTACTATGAATCAGAAACATATAAAAAGTCCCTGTATGAATGGAGTAAATAGCAGCAATCTTGAATGCTGAGTTTTAAAAAAAAAACAAAATGTAAAAAATGTGTATACATACTGCCTACAATTAAACCAACTAGTCCCATGGTTCTTGTTTTCTGGACTTTTCAGATGTTCCTCACTGCATTGTTTGCACAATCTTTGTTGGCAAGGGTTGCAATAGAACTCACAGTTTCTTTCACATTCTTCAATGCAACACTCTAAAAAGTGCTGGGCTCTGCGGGGAATATCCATTGTAGATAAAGTTATCTACAATCAATGAAAAAGTGTATTAAAAAGAAATTGAGTGTTTTCTGTTTACATCAGTAAGATAAAGATCTAAGTTTTAATTCGATATTTACTCGTCACGACTTATTTTGTCTTCTTTAAATTTGGCCACTTCCATACTATAATAGTGTAGTTTAGAGTAAAAACCGGGGTGGTCAAGTTTAAAGAAGACAAATACGTCGTGACGAGGCCTTGTTTATGCACGTCCAAAATCCACGTATGTCATAAAATCATTTCTTCATCATTCATAAATAGGTTCAGTAATATATATGTTAAATATATGCATAAATTGTATAAACTTACAATTTTAGGGATGGAGGAATGCGAAGAGTCAGTAATTCACTTCCTAATTGGAGATAAATATAGATTCAAAAAGGACCTGGCCTAGAAATGTAACAGTTGTACGTTAGACTGGTATTGCCTGTCTCTATCTTCCGAAAAATCGTGCATATCAGACAGATAAGTGTTGCTAAGACGCAGAGCGGAAAACGAAACGGAAAAAGATGTGGTGATATACTCACTCTTTTAAGCCCTTAAAATATACGAGCGCAAGTAGGTACATTTTTCTCCTTTGGCTGGTCACTGCATTTTGATGAAATCTACATATATGTGAAAGAAGAAAATTTTACCTAACAGCGCTCACATGCTATTTTTTAAAAAAGATTGTAAAATCTAGCTGGCCTTTCCCATTATGAACAGATCGAAGAAACTAGATTTTCTGACGTAAGAATGAATTCATATGCTAATCGAGCACTGATGATGGTTTCTATCTGACCAATCAGCTAAATGAGATGCATTACGAGTGAATACAACAAAAATACTAAGGAAACATGCCTGGAAAAAAGTGTTAGTATGTTCCCCTAACGAAGTTGGGGAACATATTGTTTTTACTTTCCTCGGATTTTCCTTCTTCTTGGGTACTTTTTTGTCCGCGAGTGTTCTCGTAAACTACTCATCCGAACTAGGTGAATCCTTTTTTGGGTCACTAGATATGTTATGTAGATTTTCGGAACGAAGGTCATTTTGCGCGCACGTGCGTGCATGTGCGCACACGTGTAACGCGTGAAATGACCAATTTAATTGATGGAAGGATATGGAAATAACGAACAGTATTCAATCTCAACGTCCATTAAACAAATATACAAAATAAGAGCAGAGCAAACACGGACCTCCGAAACATCAGAGGTGGGATCAGGTGCCATGGAGGAGTGAGCATCCCCTGCCGACAGGTCACACCCGCCGTGTGCTCGTTGTCATAATCAGGAAATAACGGAAAAAATCCGTGGTCAATTCAGTGTATAAATAATGGTCTAACAATTGGTATGAAAAACGTCAGTCAGCATTTTATTCAATGATAAATTGTATTTGATGACAAGGTCATTGTATCGACCATAGAATTTACGAAATGATGACTTTAAACGAGACTGTTGATATTCTTGTTTCATCAACTTGCTTGTCAATAATTTACCTCGTTTAAGAAATTGTTCATACGTAGAGCATGCTCTTGCGTATCGAATCAACTGAGATATAAATACTCCGTATGCAGGTGATGAAGGTATATTGCTGCATAAGTAAGGGAAGTTGACGATAGAAAAGTTAAAGTCATCACGTTTATCATATAGCTTGGTTGTTAGATTACCATTAGTGTCTTTTTCAAGTAAAATATCCAAGTATGAAGCAGAAGTGTCGGACTCTGTGGTATCTTTTATCTCAAGCTCACCAGGATAAATCGTGTCGACGTAGGAATGGAAATTATCATTATTAATTGACAATACGTCGTCGATATATCTAAATGTCGAGTTGAAGGCCACAGCAAGTGTTTTCTTCTTTTCACGCAAAAGATTTTGCATAAATTCTGCTTCATATGAATATAAAAATAAGTCTGCTAATAACGGAGCGCAATTTGTACCCATGGGAATTCCAATAGATTGTTGTATAGCCGTAACGTTTAAAAACATTTTTGATAGAATGCTTTAAAACTCATAATGTAACGATATATTAGTAGTATAGACATGATGACATGTCAAAATAGCAAGATCTCACGCGCATGCACGTGCGCTTCGCTCCGATTCGCTGAAACTAAAGTCTTTCTTGTTTTTTGACAAAATTCTTTGAAATTTTGAACATAGTCATACATTATAAAGATCTGCAGCATGATATATAAGAATAATCATGAACGCACGCACATGCACGTGTGCTGCATTCTGATTGGCTAAAACTTTCAATGTCTAAAACTTTCTTGGTTCTCAATAAAACAGGATGAAAATTCGAAAATTAATAGATGTAATGAATGCCTACATTATGCTACTCTCAAAATTAAATGCAAGGACATGCATGCGCATGCACGTGTACACAATGCGTTAAACGACCAGTTTACTTGAGTTTTTGATGTTCATGCAGAATTAAGAACTTCTAAACGCCAAGACATGTAACATACTTAAGTAGATCTTTTGACCCTTGACCTTGAAACTTAGGTTAATATCATTGGTAACCTGAATAAAATATTGATATTAGCTATTTTCTAAAATGACCTTTACCTATAAACTTGAAACGGACCTTCACCTTTGACCTTGACCCAAGAGCAAAAATAAATATGAGGTACATCTATCTAAAAACACCTTACAGAGTTTATTACGGTTGGCATGATAGAAGGTAAAGAGGTGGCGGTTTTTAATGACTTTGACCTTTGATCCAAAGGTCACAATCAATCTTAAGTTTTTGGAGTAAGATACAAGATTCAACTCCCACGTTAAATAGGTTAAGAATAAAATATACATCAGTTCCAAATCATTCAGACAAATACATTCATATAGAAAAGAAGGAATCAAACGACGTGAACCTATCCATACCTTTAAAAGGTCGATCGATCTACGGAAATGTGCATATATATCCGAGTAAAATGCATCTTAAGTTCAATGAAATATATGGAGATAACAAGCACTATTAAAGCTCATAAATCCTAAAGCAAAACAAAATAGAAGTAGAGCAAGCACGGTCATCCAAAACATCAGAGGTGGGATCAGGTGCCATGTAGGAGTGAGCATCCCCTGCCGACCGGTCTTACCCGCTGTGTGCTCCTTTTATGATATTTCATTATTAAACTTTTATCGAGAGGCTTTATATCTTAATCCAGTAATAATTCTTCCCGCTACTACCTTGATATATCTGAAATGAGTCTACGCACTTAGACCTGAACATCTTCGAAGAGTAAAAGAGTCCTTTGGAGCAATTGTCCCAAACAAAGAATTATACAGAACAGGTCTAATAAATGCAAAATATATATCCTTTCAAGTGTTTTCCTCATGACCTTAAACTAAAAAATTCCGAGGATATTTAGTTTCAATATGTTACTTTTTGCGACATTTAAAAAGGAATAAAATAAACTTGTACGGCTTTTTTTTATTCTTTTATTTCTGGGTGGAAGTGTTAAGAGTGTTATCAAAATATATCAAGCGAAACATTCATCATGATTTATAAATTTTAAAATTATGAATGTTATACTCCTGTGGAGAAATGCAATATCCACCCCACTAAAGATGTGGACATGTTTTGTGAAGAATGCCAACTTCCTTTATGTTCCAAATGTGCCACACAGTCAAACCATCGGGGGCATATATTTACTGATCTAGAGACAATTTATTCAGAAAAATTTGCTGACTTTCAAGAGGAAATTTCCATGATCCAAAACTACTTTATTCGCACATCACAAGATTTACAGAAAGAGATTAAAAAAGATTCCTCAGAAATGAAACACATCATGGACAACATCAGAACATCCATGAAGACTGAAGGTGAGACCCTGAAAAGTCTGGTGGACACAGCCATAGCTGAGAACATGAAGCAGCTAGACCAGATAGAGCATTCACTGTTAGAAGATCTAAACACCCAAGACAAGGCAATGGATGATTACATCATTTATCTTAATAACCTTGTCAAAGAGCTCCACAGATGCCTGTCCTCTACAGAAACCCAGAAATTAATGTCTGAGAAGATACCAAAGATTCGATCCATACCGGAGACAACAAAACCAGTCACACCAGGATTTACTGCTGGCCAATACAACAAAAGTGATGTTACCAAATTACTTGGTAAAATACATGTCCCCAACACTAAAGCAGAGAAGAGAGAAATAAGGCCCATTGAAAGTATCTACAATACAACAATGAAACTTACACATAAACACTGGATGAAAGAAAACAGAAAGAAATCTGACAGGAAACAAACATTGTCTCTATCTGCCTCTGTCATGCAGGTCAGGGAGTTCAATGTACCAGGTATTGATGATGTATTCCATGTATCACAAGATCAATCAGACAGACTCTGGATCAGCGATGATGAGGGTAATCTTGTCCAAACAGATCTACAGGGGAATGTAATACAGAAGATAAAAACCAGTGGTAGAGATCAAGGTTACCACACAGTGACACAGGACAGGGATCTGATCTTTACAGACCACGACAATCAAGTCATTAATAGGATAACTCAGGATAATAATATCACTAAATTCATTAAAATTGGGGGCTGGGAACCACTCAGCATACACTCCTCCCACATCAACGGAGACTTACTGGTGGGGATGAAGACGTCATATACAGAGGCTTATGTCGCCAGGTATAACAAGGCAGGAAAAGAACTACAGAACATCCAGTGGGATAGCAAAGAACAGGAACTGTATAGATATCCACACTACATTACAGAAAACATCAATGGAGATATCTGTACATCTGACTTAAATAGAAAAGCAGTAGTGGTGGTGAATACTCAAGGTTACCACACAGTGACACGTGACAGGGATCTGATCTTTACAGACCACGACAATCAAGTCATTAATAGGATAACTCAGGATAATAATATCACTAAATTCATTAAAAGTGGGGGCTGGGAACCACTCAGCATACACTCCTCCCACATCAACGGAGACTTACTGGTGGGGATGAAGACGTCATATACAGAGGCTTATGTCGCCAGGTATAACAAGGCAGGAAAAGAACTACAGAACATCCAGTGGGATAGCAAAGAACAGGAACTGTATAGATATCCACACTACATTACAGAAAACATCAATGGAGATATCTGTACATCTGACTTAAATAGAAAAGCAGTAGTGGTGGTGAATACAAAAAATAATTTCACATATAAAGTATAAAACAAATTGAAAACAAAATAATAACATTTCAATAAACAATATCTGAAGAATTAATTTGTATTCTATCAATTAAATCATTTTTAACTGAAATTCAAAGGCCATGTCTACAGAATATTAAACCTTTCTGAATAAATGTCTTATACATGTAGTAATTAAATTCAACACGGTAAAAAATTAACGTTACAGCATGGCAATATATATGAGCAATTAGGCAAAAAATGTTATTTGTTGTATTTTTAAAAATTGGCATTTTACATGTATTTAGGGAGAAAAGTTCTAAACGAACAAATCAAGCAATTCTTGTAGTCCTCAAAAGTCCCAAGAAAGAGAAATTAAAACTCTACCGAACTTAACCTAATTTGTAAATGTCCTTTTTTGCCGTTTTTAGTCAAGTGTGTTTTATTGTGTATACTTATTAAGTTCTACATGTATATGCATGATTGTTCTATATTAATCAGAGCAAATCTAAGACATGCATTTCATTTTTTTTTTGTATGTACCTTTTGGTATTTTTTTTCTTGTGACAGGCGTAACACATATTTTAGATCAAATAACGCTGTTGTACATAAAGTATATTTCATTGGAACTTGTAATAAATGCTCTTTTCAATTCAAATATTTGTTGATATCATTATTTGGCAAAAACAGAGAAGAGTAGATTCTGGTAGAAGAATGAGGATAGGTACTTGAAGTAAAAATAGACGATGGTATAAATGTCATCACCATATTGGAATTGCATGCAAAGACCTACATTAACACCGGTGACAACTAAAAACAATGAAGCGCATTGAAGTGGTAAAATTTTCTGTTTGTATGAAACGTTCTGAGTCACGTTTTGAACGTCAATAATTACAGAATGGCACGCCCATTTCTTTAGAAACGAACATATTTTAGGATACCCAACTCTCTGCGACAAGCAACATGAGTTTCACTGAAATGGAGATTTTTAAAGTTATAAGAGAGATTAAGAGAGTTGCAGCTTCTGTAAAACACGTATTGCAACGAATTTGTACATAATTATGAATTTATCATGTTTATTGGAGTCACCATAACACATGTTTTGGTCGAACACGTGCTTACTCTGTGTTAATGTAGACTCGTCAATTTGATTGGCTATTATATTTATGGAATACCTAGCTGTTCTACAGGTATTCGAATGAACCATTTGACCGATTTTTCCTTTCTAAAGAAATGGACGTGTCATTGTATAATGTAACAATCAACGTTCTAAAGATAGCTCAAAACGTTCCATACAAACGGGAAATTTTACCACTTCAATGCGCTTCATTGTATGGTATGCATGAGTATTGAGATAGACAAATATACAATGATGCATGTAATGTAAGATGAAAGTTATATGTATTCTCCTAAAGAGGAGGACGTTTTAGAAGGCCCTTAGAAGGCTTAGAGGATGGGGTGCAGCCGCCCCTACTTTTTTTAAAAACTTAAAGTACGACTTAAAAGAGGTACTTGTAGACATGTTTAGAATAGTTGTAGAATGTGAGAAGGTTGCTCAAAGTTCAGAAAAAAAAACTTTTTACAATTTATCAATAATTGTATTATTTTGATTGCACAGATCTTATGATTTGAGAAAGCCGTTGACCCTTATTCAACTTCAGCACAGGGCTTGCACGGAGCATCCATTCATGGAGTAGAAGGAGTTGGATACGTCAAGGTGATGAATAATTGAAAACTAAGGAGAAAATTATTTGACCAGCAAAAATACGGTGAATTGTCCAATCAGGAAAATTCACCTTGGGGTAGGGTAGGGGTGGAATGGGGGGGGGGGGGG
>PRKT01000340.1:57170-114513 GCA_003671525.1 Saccostrea glomerata
AAAAACATATACACTACATTTGTATACGGAGTCCAAACTTATCATTCCCACAAAACAAACATAGTCTAATTTAGATCCGACCAGAGAGCGATTCAGTTTAGGTAGAATACGAGATACAGACTTTATTTCTTTAACCTCCTACTATATGAGTTTTCAGTTTAATCGCAAATTTGGATAATCAAAATCCCAACGATAATAATAATAATAAAAAAAAAAAACAAAAAGAAAATACACATATGGATAATTTTCATAATTTTCGGCCACATAGTCAAAATATTTTTTGGCATATTATGTTCTTATGCGTTTTTTCCCTTTCAGTCTATTTTCATGTAAAAAGTGGATTCTCTATTGTAGCCCCGGCCTATCCCCGGGGGATATGATTTGAATAATTTACAATCTACACTACCCCAGGATGCTTTCAAATAAGTTTCAAATTCTCTGGCCCAGTGGTTCTTGAGAACAAGATTATTTACTAGCCCATCCTATTTTTGTATTTTCTTGATTATCTCCCCTTCGAAAAAGACTTTAATAAAAGATTGTAATAATTTAAACTTTCGTTCGACAAAGGGTGCTTCGTACCAAGTTTAGTTAAAATCAGTGCAGTGGTTCTTGAGAAGAAGGTGAAAATGGGAAACTTTTTTATAGACGGACTGATTATGGTCAACGGGTGATAAAAAAGCCCACAAGATTTCAATCCAGGTGAGCTAAAAACCTTGAACAGCACATCGAGTGCAATTAAAATCCATTGCAAACTCTTTTTTCGCTACTCGGCCAAATCTCATCACATAAAATCATGAGACAAAACTTGCATAAAGTTGTTTACACTGTTAATATAATTCCTCGAATTCAAGTAGAATGAAATTTTTTTCTGAATTTAATATATACAGATTTTAACATTTTTTTCTGCATGCAAAAGGGTATAATACATCGTAAAGGAAATCAGTTCTGTATACATCTAAGCCTTAGACTTTAGGAAATTTCAAATCGGGGACAAAGGATAAACTTGAGATATCATGATTATCATAATTATTTTATATTAAATTGGTTGTAAGAATGTACAAAATCTCGAATAATACAATTAAGTATAATAATGAAAACATTCTCGGAAAGTTAGAGGGTTTTTTAGAACCGAAAGTTTAAGAAAAAAAGTAATGCAGGAGTCCTAAGCAACTACATAATTATCTTTATAAATAAAGTCTAAATAACATGATTGTACAAAGGTGGAAGCTGAAAGTTGGGTGAAAAAAAGCTTACAAAACAAAGTACAAGTGTATCAAGTATATAAAAAATGATGTAATGTAAGTGCTGTCATCAATCGAAGGTCAACACAGTCACATAATGAAGTTTTTAATAGGATTTATATAACATTCATAATTTTAAAATTTATAAATCATGATGAATGTTTCGCTTGATATATTTTGATAACACTCTTAACACTTCCACCCAGAAATAAAAGAATAAAAAAAGCCGTACAAGTTTATTTTATTCCTTTTTAAATGTCGCAAAAAGTAACATATTGAAACTAAATATCCTGAAATTTTTTAGTTTAAGGTCATGAGGAAAACACTTGAAAGGATATATATTTTGCATTTATTAGACCTGTTCTGTATAATTCTTTGTTTGGGACAATTGCTCCAAGGGACTCTTTTACTCTTCGAAGATGTTCAGGTCTAAGTGGTTAGAATCATTTAAGATATACATGTATCAAGGTAGTAGCGGGAAGAATTATTACTGGATTAAGATATAAAGCCTCTCGATAAAAGTTTAATAATGAATGAAATATCATAAAAAGGAGCACACGGCGGGTAAGACCGGTCGGCAGGGAATGCTCACTCCTACATGGCACCTGATCCCACCTCTGATGTTTTGGATGTCCATGCTTGCTCTACTTTTAGATCACACAATACACTAGTAGTCTAATTTAGATCTGATCAAAGAGCAGTATTATAGAGTTTAAGTAGAGAATCCTTATAAGCTCCACGCTTTATGTTTCATTTTGATTTTAATAAAATCTAGTGTCTTTGAGCATTTTTCCTTGAGCATCTTTATGTGTGGAATAAAAAAGGGTTTATTATCAAACTTGACACTTATAAACTTTATATCTTTAAACGAAATATTTTGGAAAACTTGCAGAATTTTGACATGTAAGCTAGTAATCCTAGACCTATTCAAATCTATTTTTTTCAATCAGAAAGTAAAATACTATACTGGGCAAAATAAGATAGGGATCATATTTTAAGACGAGAATAATTTTTTCATACCCATGAATTTATGTGACAACAAGGCTTAAGTAGTTTTAAAAACATGTCATTAACATGATTCGATACTGGATTCACATGTGTTTATTGAGTTTTGGGACATATTGGTCAAGAAAGTACGTGGCGTTAAAAAAGTAAGTGGAACAATGGAAGCATAAAATTATCAAAGAGGGTATTCTTTAGTGAACATAAGAAAATTTCAGTATATCTGGCCAGAACTGGTGATAAGACGCTATTAGAAGGCATATGAGTATGGACGAACACTCCATGGGAGCATGGATGCTGGAAGCTGGCAAAACGCAACGTCACGTTGCAGAAAGACTTCATCTTTCCAAAAGCGGAATTGAAGGTTATGGAACTGATATTTACAGGCAGAAAATTGTCAGAAAAGGCTAAAATCGGGACGTCCAAGGTGTACGGCAGTCCGTGAGGCCAATTTTGCTGAGACGCACCGCTTCCAAACTTTAGCTTAAAACTGGGCATCAGAGAGCAACGGACAGACGGATTTCTACTCAAACAGTTTGAAACAGACTTCAAAAAGCAAATCTCAAGGCTTGCCGACTAGCCGCACGCCCTGTATTAAAATTAGAGTGCCGCAAAAATCGACTGCAGTGGGTAACAGAACACAAAAATTTGGCAATAACGTCATTGGTGTTCTGTTCTCTTCTCAGACGAGTCACGATTTTGTTTTGACTTCCATGATGACAGAAGACTTGTTTGGATTGCAAATGGGGAAAAATATGCCGATTGTGTCATTTCTGAGCAATACAGAGTAAATGGAGGTTTGGTGATGATTTGGGCAGGCATAAGTATTGACTGCAGAACTGATCTGCACATTTTGGAAGACAACCTGACAGGTTTAAAATACCAAAATGATATTCTTCATGCTATTGTTAGATGTATTGCATGTATTCTGGGGGAGGATTTCATCTTAAAGGATGATAATGCTTGCGGGGAGCTCATACAAAATACCGACAATCACTTTAGTGACGTCATTTGACTCTTCGGAAAAAAATCTCACTTTCAGGCCTACCCCCAACATACCGAATTTAAAGTGACCGTAATGAACAATTCGTATCGTGTGTTCAAACAAATTTATTACATCCAATGTTTAATTTTCACTTTTTAAATATTAAATATGATACTTAAATTAAAACTGCATTCTGTTTTCTATGATACAGTATTTGTAAAACATATTTAATTTGATGATCCCTAACTTTTTTTGTCCAATATATTATCGCATTATTTCATTCTGACCATAAATTTTACTTATAAAAAGGGATTTCCTAAAAACTGTAAATAAATTATATATTAACATACTTAATTTTTTTTATGAACTATAAAGCGTTATGAATTAATGTGTGGACTTAAGTCCCCTTTAGACAGTCTAAGGGAATTATAAGAACAAATTAATCATTTATTGCTTAATATGAAATATAATTATTGTATTGTAAATAAATATCCTACTCATGTAATGTAGAATACATTCTTTTCCTCTTTATTTACTAACTTATTCATTTTCAGATGGCCTCATCTTAAACGGACCTTCCTCCCAGAGCCAAACACTTTTTAGAGTGTGGCATTGAAGAATGTGATAGAAATTGTTCTATTGTAAACCTTGTCATCAAAGATTGTGCATACAATGTAGAGATGAACATCTGAAAAGTCCAGAAAACAAGAACCATGAGGTTGTCCTTTACTAGCAACGTAAACGACTACTTCCTGTGGAGAAATGTAAGATCCACCCCACAAAAGATGTAAACATGCTCTGTGAAAATTGCCAAGTTCCAGTATGTTTCATAATGTGTCACACAAAGAGAGCATCGGGGGCATGTATTTAATGATCTGGAAATAATTTATGCAGATAAATATGTAGGCTTTCAAGAGGATGTCTCCAAAATTCATGAGTGTTTTCTACCCACATCACAGGGTTTACAGAAAGAGATTAAAATAGATTCATCAGAAATCAAACACATTATGGACAACATTAGAACATCCATGAAGACTGAAGGTGAGTCCCTGAAAAGTCTGGTGGACACAGTCATATCTGAGAACTTCAATCAGATAGACCAGATAGAGAATTCACTGTTAGAAGATCTAAACACCCAAGATAAGAACATGGATGATTACATCTATTATCTTAATAATCTTGTCAAAGAGCTCCACAAATGCCTGTCCTCTACAGAACCCCAGAAATTAATGTCCGAGAAGAAACCAAAGATCCGATCTATACCAGGGACAACAAAACCAGTCACACCAGGATTTACTGCTGGTCAATACAACAAAAGTGATGTCACCGAATTACTTGGTAAGGTACATGTTCCCAATACTTAAGAAGAGAAGAGAGAAATAAGGCCCATTGAAAATGTCTACAATACAGCAATGAAGCCTACACAGAAACAGATGAAAGAAGACAGAAAGAAATCTGACAAGAAACTAACATTGTCTCTATCTGCCTTTGGTCAGGGAGTTCAGTGTACCAGATCTTGATAATGTACACCATGTATCACTTCATCAATCAGACAAACTCTGGATCAGTGACAATGAGGGTAATCTTGTCCAAACAGATCTACAGGGGAATGTGATACAGGAGATAGAAACCAGTGGTGGAGACGAAGGTTACCATACAGTCACACAGGATGGAGATTTGATATTTACAAATCAAGACGAGAAAGTCATCAATAGGATAACACAGGATAAAAATATCACTAAATTCATTAAATTTAAAGACTGGGAACCACTCAGCATACACTCCTCCCACATCAACGGGGACTTGCTGGTGGGGATGTTGAATGTTGACTGTTTAAAAAGAGAAAGAATAAAGAGAAAAGTAAAGTCACCAGGTACATCAAGACAGGAAAAGAACAACAGAACATAAAGAAGGATGACAAAGGATAGAGATTGTATAGTTATCCACACTATATTACAGAAAACATCAATGGAGATATCTGTACATCAGATTTTGAAATAAGCGCAGTAGTGTCCCGATATGTTGGGCCAACGTTAGCCCAATGTAGAGTGTTATTTCTACAGATATTGGCCCAACGTCGCGCCAACATTGGCCCAATGAATGCGACATTGTTGGCGAAACGTCAACAAGAACATTAGGCCGATGTTGACAAATGACGTTGGCCCAGTGTCATTTTGCTCCTTGGCCCAATGTTGGCCCGATATATTGGACCAACATTGGGCCAATGTGTATAAACATTTAATTGTTACAAATCTGTATATTAACAAATCTGATCGTCTCTACAATCAGAAATAAATCTACAACCAATCCTACTTGAAAAATCAAGCTAGCTAAAATAAATTTAAAATTTTTATAATTTATCGAAACAAACTAAATTATCAGTGATTAAATTTTTTGTTTATATACAAGAAAAATAAATGAAAGCATAAAAATGTGTGTTGATACAGTTAAAACAATTAATAATTTGCTCCTTATTCAAATTGAAATTTGTGTCTAAATGAATACATTTCCGAAGTCCACCACTTAATTTACTTATATGTACTTAACGTCGAGAACATGATAAAACATTTTGAAAATGTTGAATTTGCTGAAGTTAAAACAAATTTATTCAGTACTAAAAATAAATTGGGTTCGTTCATTCAAAATTTGTTCAGTGTAACGACAAATTTTCAATACATGTATTTTATATGGGGCAACATTGAATCAAAATTGTTTTGAGGATGATTATCAAGCGTATAAATATTATGCATAAATGCCTTCATCACGCAAGCTAATCACTTAATCACACCATGAAACAAAAAAGACGGTTGTTCCTTAACTGACAGCTTGAACATATAGTGATATACTTGTAAATTTAATCGTATGTTTACTCTTTACTGAGAAAAGTAACAAATGTATTAAGTACCAAATATTACAATTTTAGTGCTACTGGAGATTCTTTAAAGACATGGAGAACACAATCAAAGAATGGCTAAGTTATGCCAAGGACAGGGATGAGGGAGGAAGAAACGGACAGAGAAGAAAAGAAGGGGGAGGAGGAGACTCGGGAAGAAAAATGGAGACGTAGGAGAGGGATCAGATGGAAAGTGGCAGTGCCTAATTTTTCTCTGTGATATAGTGTGACATACCTGTAGTTCTACCCTTTTTTGTGTCTGTTTGTCGGTTATAAACACGATGCAGATGCCAGAAACATTTTTTTGTGTAAGTAAACAAAATGACGGGATACATTTTAGTATTATTTTAAGAACAGGAGGGTTTTGTTTATTTGTTAGACGTGCTTATTGTTACCTGTAATTTACTGAACCTGTGCATAATTTACATCAGAGAGGAAGTATACAGTCATGTAACCCTACATGTATCGCTTGAAGTGAGCATCAACTTTTAATTCTTTATTAATGTTTTCTTCATGCACTGAGCAATAAAATTATAGTATGTTATAATTTAATTTTATATTTTGATTTCTTTTTCCTCAGTTTTTTAATTAATGTAGAACTACTTACAATGCAATACTTGTTGATGGCAATTCTATGAGAATATTGAGAATATGTATTAAACTATTAATCTAGCATATATAGCATATATAGATAGTATTAAAGGGCTTTTACCATTAAACTGTACTACAAAACTAGTATATCCTTATTGTATACATTTGTCAATTTTGAGGACAAATGACCAACCAGTGAAGAGCAAATGAGTTGTCATGATGGAGAGCCAATAAGATGGAAACCAACGTTGGCCAAAAAATGATATTTTCCTGATATTGAAAGAATAAGTGGCCCAACAATGGCTCAATGATATCCGTTTGTTGGTCCAACAATAAGCCAACAAGTTGGTCTGATTAAGGGCCGATGAGCAAAATACCGATGGCCCAACATTAATTGCTTACAATGGCCCAACTGTACAAAAATGACGTTTGCCCAACATTGAAAAAAATACATTGGCCTAACAGTGGCCCAATATTAACTGTTACATTGGCCCAACATTCAGCCAATCGGAGCGAAACGCACGTGCATGCGCGTGAGATCTTGCTATTTTCACAATGTCACCATGTCTATACTACTAATATATCCTTGCATTATGAGTTTTAAAGCATTCTATCAAAAATGTTTTAAAAAGTAACGGCTATATCAATTATATTGGTCATTTCACGCGTTACACGTGCGAACACATGCACGCAGGTGCATGCAAAATGACCTTCGTTCCGCACATCTACATAACATACCCAGTGACCCAAAAAGGTTTCACCTAGATCGGATGAGTAGTTTACGAGAACACTCGCGGACAAAAAAGTACCAAGGAAGAAGGAAAAAAAACAATATGTACCCCAGCTTCGTTTGGGGAACATACTAACATTTTTTTCCAAGCATGTTTCCGTAGTATTTTCGTTGTATTAACTCGTAACGCATCTCATTTAGGCTGATTGGTCAGTTAGAAACCATCGTCAGTGCCTCAATTAGCATATGAATTTATTCTTACGTCAGAAAATTTAGTTTCTTCGATCTGTTCATAATGGGAAAGACCAGCTAGATTTTACAATCTTTTTAAAAATAGCATGTGAGCGCTGTTAGGTAAAATTTTCTTCTTTCACATATATGTAGATTTCATTAAAATACAGTGACCAGCCGAAGGAGAAAAATGTACTTACTTGCGCTCGTATATTTTAAGGGCTTCAAAGAGTGAGTATGTCACTACATCTTTTTCCGTTTTCCGTTCCGTTTTCCGCTCTGCGTCTTAGCAACACTTATTTGTCTGATATGCGCGATTTTTCGGAAGATAGAGACAGGCAATACCAGTCTAACGTACAACTGCTACATTTCTAGGCCAGGTCCTTTTTGAATCTATATTTATCTCCAATCAGGACGTGAATTACTGACTCTTCGCATTCCTCCATCCCTAAAACTGTAAGTTTATACAATTTATGTATATATCTAACATATATATTACTGAACCTATTTATGAATTATGAAGAAATGATTTTATGACATACGTGGATTTTGGACGTGCATGAACAAGGCCTCGTCACGAGTTATTTGTCTTCTTTAAACTTGACCACCCCGGTTTTTACTCTAAACTACACTATTAAAGTATGTAGGTGGCCAAATTAAAAGAAGACAAAATAAGTCGTGACTAGTAAATATCGAATTAAAACTTAAAATTACTAATGACACATAGAATACACTCAATTACTTTTTAACACAATTTTTCATTAATTGTAGATAACTTTATCTACAATGGATATTCCCCGCAGAGCCCAGCACTTTTTAGAGTGTGGCATTAAAAAATGTGAAAGAAACTGTGAGTTCTATTGCAACCCTTGCCATCAAAGATTGTGCAAACAATGCTGTGAGGAACATCTGAAAAGTCCAGAAAACAAAAACCATGAAGTGGTCCTTTACCAGCTACGTAAACGACAACTTCCTGTGGAGAAATGCAAGATCCACCCTACTAAAGATGTGGACATGCTCTGTGAAGAATGCCAGGTTCCAGTATGTTCCAAATGTGTTACACAGCAAAATCATCGGGGTCATATATTTACTGATCTAGAGACAATTTATGCAGAAAAATATGCAGATTTCCAACAAGAAATCTTTAAAATCCAGGAATATTTTCTTCCCATATCACAAGATTTACAGAAAGAAATTGAAAAAGATTCATCAGAAATCAAACACATCATGGACAACATCAGAACATCCATGAAGACTGAAGGTGAGTCCCTGAAAAGTCTGGTGGACACAGTCATATCTGAGAACATGAAGCAGTTAGAACAGATAGAGAATTCACTGTTAGAAGATCTTAACACCCAAGACATGACTATGGATGATTACATCACTTATCTTAATAACCTTGTCAAAGAGCTCCATAGATGCCTGTCCTCTACAGAACCCCAGAAATTAATGTCTGAGAAGAAACCAAAGATCCGATCCATACCAGAGACAACAAAACCAGTCATTCCAGAATTTACTGCTGGTCAATACAACAAAAGTGATGTCACGAAATTACTTGGTAAAATACAGGTCCCCACCACTAAAGCAGAGAAGAGAGAAATTAGGCCAGTTGAAAGTGTCTACAATACAGCAATGAAACCTACACATAAACAGATGAAAGAAGACAGAAAGAAATCTGACAAGAAACAAATATTGTCTCTATCTGCCTCTGTCACCAAGGTCAGAGAGTTCAATATACCAGGTGTTAGGAATGTATACCATGTATCAAAAGATCAATCAGACACACTCTGGATCAGTGACGGTTTGGGAAATCTTGTCCAATTAGATCTACAGGGGAATGTGATACAGAAAATTAAAACCAGTGATGGACGTGGTTGCCACACAGTCACACAGGACGGGGATCTGATCTTTACAGACAAATATAATAGTGTCATCAATAGGATAACGCAAGATAATAATATCACTGAATTCATAAAAACTGTAGACTGGAGACCATTCAGCATACACTCCTCCCACATCAACGGGGACTTACTGGTGGGGATGAAGAAGGACTGGCAGGCTAAAGTCACCAGGTACAACAAGACAGGAAAAGAACTACAGAACATACAGAGGGAGAACAAAGGACAGGGACTGTATAATACACCATACTACATCACAGAAAACATCAATGGAGATATCTGTACATCAGACTGGAATAAAAAGGAGGTAGTGGTGGTGAATAGATCAGGACACGACAGGTTCTCCTACACAGGTCAGAAGTCAGGGTTCCGTCCCTATGGAATCTGTGCTGATGTCCTCGGTCACATCCTGGTGTGTGATGGTTTCAGTGACACTGTTCACCTCCTAGATCAGGACGGTCAGTTCTTGTCTCTGTTAATCACAAAACAACAAGGGGTAAAGACTCCCCGTAGTGTGTGTGTGGATGATGAGAACAATCTCTATTTGGGACAAGGAGACACCAACACACTGATAGTGTACAAGTATCTTCAGTGATTCTAATTCTAGCATAAACATATTGAAATGTACATTGTATCAAACTTTAAGATATCAAGTTAATTATGCATTAAGCTATCATTTTTATTACTTTATATCAGTTCATGACTTTAATCTTCACATAAAAATAAAATCGTATTGTGTAGAAAGGAAATCTACAGGTATGTAACAACTACCAGACCATCAGTTTAATAAGCCACCCAAGCAAGGTGATGCTGAAGATCATCTTAAATAGACTCAAACCTGTAGCAGAGACCATCATTGCTGAAGAACAAGCAGGCTTTAGAACAGGAAGAAGTACCACCGAACAGATATTCAATTTACGAATAATCTGCGAGAAGTACCTACAACATCAACAAGATCTCTATCATGTGTTTATTGATTTAAAAAAAGCCTTCGATAGAGTATGGCATGCTGCCTTATGGACCACCATGAGGAAATACAACATCAATGCCAACCTTGTTCGAGTGATTGAAGAGCTATACAACAAGGCCACTAGTGCAATTCTCTTAAATAATAGCATTGGTGACTGGTCCCGCACAACAGTAGGAGTACGCCAAGGCTGTCTACTTTCTCCCACCCTCTTTAACATCTTCCTTGAAAGGATTATGGAGGATGCTCTAGATGACCATAAAGGCACAGTCTCCATCGGAGGAAGAACCGTCACAAATCTGCGATTCGCTGATGATATTGATGGCCTTGCAGGGGAAGAGGCAGAGCTAACTAGCTTAGTAAACCGCCTTGACCAAGCAGCTTCTGCATATGGTATGGAGATAAGTGCAGAAAAAACAAAGTTGATGACCAATAACATCCAAGGCATCACCTCCAAAGTCAAGGTCAGCGGAACATGTCTCGAGACAGTGAAGTCATTCAAGTACCTCGGATCCATCATATCAGACGAAGGCTCCAAACCAGAAATTATAGCAAGGATTGCACAAACTACCATGGCATAACGAGATTACAAACCATCTGGAGAGACAGGAACATCACTCTTCGCTCACAGATCCAGTTAATGCGTTCCCTTGCTATGTCGGTCTTCCTTTATGCCTGTGAGACCTGGACACTTACGGCTGAGCTAGAAAAGAGGATTACGAGCACGGAGATGAGATGCTATAGGAAGATACTCGGCATCAATTACAGGGACCATGTGACCAATGCAGAGGTCTGCAGGACAGTCACAGAAGCCATAGGACCTCACGATGACCTTCTCACTATCAAAAAGCGGAAACTAAGATGGTACGGCCACGTTTCACGCTCAAGCGGTCTTGCAAAGACCATCCTGCAAGGCACAGTGAAAGGAGGACGAAAACGGGGAAGGCAAAAGAAGAGGTGGGATGATAACGTATCCGAGTGGACTGGACTGAGCCTAGCTGAAACCCTAAGAGCGGCAGAAAACAGAAATTTATGGATGAAAGTGGTGGATAGGTCTTCCAAGGTGCCCCAACGACATCCTCGGAAGTCAAGGGATAGGTGAAGGTGAAGGTGAAGGTGATTGTGTAGAATCACATTTATTTATATAATCCGTGTGTTTTATTGACATGTTTATTAGCTGGAACTATAGCAAAAATTTACTCTAAAACATGTAATTGGGAATTTAAAAAAAGGTGTCTTAATTAATTGGATGAATTTATATTATCTCAATTAAAGCATTTCAAACTAAATTCAACATTTCAATTGTTCATGACTGAGAGTATGTCATTACCTTGACCCAAGGTAAATTTTTCTGGCAAGTTCAAGGACAGATATAAAAGTGTAAAATTCATGACAGGTTTATAATTTTCTAGTGGAGAAACATTTTATTTCCGTATTACACTGAAAGATTACCAATGACCAGTGGCTGTGTCAATTTTTAACCGAGGTCTTTTTGGCAAGTTCAAGGTCACAAATCTGAATTGGCACTTTAAAAAATTGCGGCAGGCAGGCATGAGTTGATCTCCTTATTTTATTTTTTTTTTTATTTTTTGCAGAAATTATTTAATATTTTATTATGATTTACAAGTATTTGAACATTCTGCGTGCTGGCAGTATGCATTTGTATACACGATCCCTGTATTTTAATTATTTCGAAAATATAAAATGAATAAATTAGAGCTCGTAGTAATGAACAAGTAAACTCAATGTACCTTCAAATTTTACTAACAGTATAATTTCTTCTGCGTTGAAATATTTGTTTTGAGAGCTATTAATTGTTTTCTAAGATATTTGTCAAAAGTGCATGGAGTTAATAATTATAAAGGTTTGTTCCCACCTCGCCTTAACTGTAAAATTTAGCATTCCCACTTTGCCTTAGTATTATAGTACATGTGAGCTCTCAGGTAAACTAAGGTGTTGAAGATTTGAAATATTTAGCATAAAGTATTTGTTGGTATTATATTTATTATTTCATATACTGTATTCATAAATTCCCACAATCTGATCATTTTTATCATTTAAATTTTTATATCAACCAAGTAATAATATTTACAAATACTAAAATTACCATTTCGCCTTAGTACTGTTTAACTTTTTTTTTTTACTAATAATGGTGAAATGGAAACACGCCATTATAAAATACTATGAAGTTCACAGTTCACAGCTCATTATCCGCAATCAGGGATATCCTAGCCTATTAGCCAAGATAAACACAGTGACACTTAATACCCCCATCTTTTAAAATACAGACACTTATTGACAATGACAAAGCAAGTAAATTTTTAATGAAAACAAGGAAATAATTTTGCAAATTTTTTTTTCACGTTTTTCTAATAGGTCCTAGCTAGTACAACGTAGATTATATTTCAGATAATTTTTATTTATATAAAAGCACTCAAATCAATTTTTCCTTTATATCATTTTCTGTTATCAGACAAAGTTTATCAACATTTAAAATATGAAAAAGACTAGACCAGTATGATTATAATGCAAATGTTATTGTGAACATTATTCAAGTTATGATTATAAAAGTTAGGAAATCAACACATATCACTGATTGGTTTATATATAATATTTATATGTGATTGACTGAAAATGATTCTATAAAATAACATTCATGTATAAAGTATGTGTATATGTATAAAGTAATTGAATATTATCGAAAAAGTAATTATAATTACATTGGAAATTTTAGCTATAATTGATTCAATTACGATTACAAGTGATCGAAAATCTCTTCGATTACAGATTATTGTCGAATTCTTGAAAAAAATAAGCATTACTATCGATTACGATTACCTTATGCCTGGCGACAGGGTTATTTATTTGCAAATAACTTGTTCACAGTACCTCTAGTCATCTCCATTCTTTTTCAATCGTATACAAAATTATTGGTGACAAGTCTGAAAAGGCTTTATACAGTTGTAGCATTTATAAGTATGTAACCAGATCAAAAGTACAATTATAGATATACATGTATATGTATTCCAGAGATGTTGGAGAGCACGTTTTAGTAGACCCCAAGACCGCCTCCTTTTTTCTAAGTACAGTTTTATGCTGTAGTTTTAAAATGGAAATTTTTATTGAGAGTCTGGTAATAATTATTTGAAAAAAAACCATTTTCATTCAAGAAAAAACAAGTCTCAATAAGACATTAACTTTGGTTCCCGGTTTCTCGTCCAATTTTCAACTTATATTCAAGTTTGTGCAAGTATAACAGTGAAATCACCTGAACGAAACACAATTGTAAATGAACATCACACACGTATTATAATAAAAATCAAACTACAAAAAAAAAAAATGAAAATATGGATTATAGAATGTAAAATTGTTTAATAATTTTCTCTTTCAATAAATTCAACAAATCTTTCACTTGACAAATCTAAGTAATGTACAGTTTAACTCATTCTATAGGAAATGTTCACAAGTTACATTTTCTATAGAATTTAAAAAATGAAAATGAAAACAGAATGTGTAAATGTACACGCATATTTCCGAGTCAGAATAATTCTAAGAGCATCCTAATGTATTCATGTTATTTAAAATCCCAATCTTCAGATAAATCATACAACTTATGATTCATATAATACGAGAACCCAACTTTTTTAACAAAAGGTCCACGGGCCTTATAAGTCACCTGAGTACCTTGTAAGAACTTTCCAATAATTGAATTTGGTTCGTGAAATTCACAATTTTGAAAGAGGCGCTCATTATAATTATAAACGTAGCATGCTTACTCTTTTAACTTAATAACCAAAGGTAGATAAGAGTAACAAAGAGAAAATGTACTTCCACTTCATAACCAGTTTTGCAACCCTACCCAAAAGGAACAACTGATCCTGAGGCCACGTATTTCTAAATGATGGAAATTTTTCATAAATTCTATTTCAGCATAAATGGTTGATTAATACCAAAAAGCAGATTTAAAAGCATAAATTTATTTTCAGACTATGCAACCCCTACTCCACCCCGAATATCTTGAGCCAGGGGGGATGAAATTAACCATTTTCTAGATGCACTTTTCTTCATCATAAAGTATATACTTGGACCATTGGCATAATACCAAGGAGCAAAGGAAAAGGTGTTCAAAGAATTAATGTATTTTCACTATTTAATCTAGCCCCCCCCCTTACACCAAATGGCAAAAGCTCTGACACAGGGGCCATGAAATTCACAAATTTGGTTCATGCACACTTGCTCATCATAACTATTTACTTAATTAGTTTATTTAATACTCAGGATCAGAGAAGAAGATTTACAAAAAATTAATGCAGTTTCACTATATAATCAATAGAGTCCAGCCTTAACACCAGAAGCCCTGACCCTGGGGCCATAAAATTCATAATTTTGGAAGAGGCACTCTTGTTCATCATAACTGTACACTTTAAGTTAGTTCCATTAATACGCATAAGCAGAGAAGAAGATTTTCAAAGAATTAAGGCAGTTCACACACTATATAATTTGGTAGAAATTGGTTCAGCGGTTTTAGAGAAGAAGCTGAAAATGTTTAAATGCTATCACACAATGCACGACGGGGACGACGACGGACGAAATCAGATAGCAATAGGTCACCTGAGTGACTTAGATGACCTAAAAAGTGCAATTTCATAACTAAGACACATTCTGATTTTGGTGGGTGGTGTGGTGTGGATATGTGGGGTAGGAGTTATTCTCAGGCTAGTTTACTGTCAAAACTACTCAGTGCTATTCCAAAAGCTTGAACAGCACAGAGAGGGTAATTAAAATCTATGGTAAACACGTCTTTCGCCACTCGACCAAATTGCATCACAATGTATTTAACTGAAAGCAAAAAATAAAAGAATTAAAAAAAAATCAGATTCAGTAGAAACATTCGAGTAGGAATAAATAGTCTTTTTTTTTTCTTTAAAATAAATAACTTCTTTAAAAAAACATAACATTCTATTAAAAATTAATCTGCAACACTTCGATAATCATTGATGAAATGAATATATCATAATGAAATTCCTTTATAATATTCATCGGATATATATGTAAATGAACTCTCGCCTTCACAGTGCATGTATTTATGTCATTTAAAAATGAAAAAAAAAATGATGACATTGACAAATAATTCCTCCTGATACCTAATCAATATTGCTGATTGAAAAAAAATTGAGTTAATTTACGGGCTTAAGCAGCATGTTCTTACCGTCATTGTCATGCACAATTCGGAAATTCTTCACAGAACCCTTGGTGACTCGTCCATTGAAATTTAACACGTGTGATTGAATCTCTACAACAAAAAAGACACAAAAAAAATGTTTACAAAGCTGTTACTCAAATAATACGACTTCTTTTATTAAGTCACTTGAGTTTACTCAGGTGACATGTTGCTCTCTGTATTCGTCTGTCGCCGTGTGTTGTCCGATGTGCGTTGAACAACCAAAATTGGCATGTAGCAACTAGGATTAAAGGGAGCAAATTCGTGATATTGCGTCATGGTTCCTGTGCCTCTTATGCCTAAGGGGAAGGATAAAAGCCACTATATCATTTTTTTTTTTTTTATAAATTATAGACATAATAAATATCAACTGCTTCTTGGTTTGGAAGGAAGTAAACGAAATGCATACTTATAATAAAAAAAGTGTCTCTTCCAAAATTGTGAATATCATGGCTCTTGGGCTAGGGGTTCTTGTTTTAGGGCGGGGATCTAATGATTATATAATTAAAATGCATCAATTCTTTGAAAATATTCTTCTCTGCTTCTTCCAAAATTGTCAAAAATGTGACTCCGCGATCAGAAATTCTGAAGTAAGGGCAGGACTCTTCTCACAATGTAGTAAATATGAATTTATTCTTTAAAAATTGTCTCCTCTGCTCCAAGATAAAATAAAATGGATAATCTAAGTATATAATTTTGAGGAGGAAGGGTGCCTCTTCTAAAATTGTGTAAGATATGCCCCCCTCCTGGGTTAGGGGTTTCATGGGATGAGGTACTTAAATATTCTATATATATGAATTATTGCTTTGTAAATCTTCTACTCTGCCCCTTGGTATTAAGCAAACAAACTAAATACAAAGTTACGATAAGTAAGGGCGCTTCTTTTAAAATTATGATATCCATAGCCCTGGTTCGGTATTTGGGTGGGATTCTATTGATCATACAGTCAAGTGCATTAGCACTTTGCAAATCTTCTTCACTACCCTTGTGTATTAAGGTACTCTAGCTAGTTGTGGATCTCGCAAAAAAGGGTAAATTTTCATAAAATTTTGAGATCTGTAGTACAATTAATAACGATGTGTTGAAATATGTGTATTCCAATACTAAACCGACTTTCGTTCTGACGACCTACCATCGTTCCAGACAGGGGTCCTGTTATGGAGTTCCACTATATTCTCCATATTTTTCCGTTTGTATCTGTTAATCAAGCCATCAGTGTCCTGTAAAACAAAAAAAAAATATTTATCCTTGTCGGAATCTTATTTGTAGTATAACGCTTAGTCTGAAAGGTCAATAAATTTTAAAAACAAGGATTATCTATGGCCTGAATAATCCCACTAGTTTGATTGTGAATGTCTGTTGAGCATGGCCGTCATGGTAGCTCAATTGATAGAGAGCTCGCTCCATGTTCAATAGTCGTGAATTCGAATCTCGGTCCTTCGGATGAGACCGTATAGACCGAGGCCCCGTGTCACAACAGGTGTGTCACGATAAAGATCCCTCCCTGCTCAAAGGCCGTAAGTGCCGAGCATAGGCCTAAATTTGCAGCCCTTCACTGGCAATGGTGAGTCTCCATATCAGTGAAATTTTCTTGAGAGGGACGTTAAACAATATATAATCAATCAATCAGTCGAATCTAGGTCACGACTGATATAAGTCGATAGAAAATGGGTAGCAACTGTTTCTCCACAATGCGCTCAGCACCTCGAAGTAAACTTGCGGGTACTTCTCATAAGACCTTAAAAACAGAGACCTCGTGTCACGGTAGACCTCTTTAAAAGGTAAAACTCTTCAGCGGGTTTTTTATATGATTGAAATTTTCTCGAATGAACAATGTACAATCAATCAATCCATTAATCTGCTGAGTATGTATCACCTTTAATTAACTAGCATTCAAGAATGTAATTATCAAATTCCACCAAGAGTTACTTAAAACACTTTATAAATACCGATGAGAGAAGCTAATTTAAAATTTCAAATTCCTTATTTATGTAGTTTTCATTTCTCCCTCCCCCTTTGTCTCTATAACGTGTAGAATATTTGATAAAAAAATTGTTTTAAATCCAAAGAGAATGTTTTAGGGATATTTTAAGAAAAGAATTGGTGGCTCATCTAGAATGTGTTTCGACTTTTATCCACTATGCAACTCAGAATTTGTGTACAAGAGCATTGATTAAACATTCTGAGAGTATTGCATGAGCAATTTTTTTCCCCAACCTGCAAATGTATTTTGGTTCCTAACATAAGTAAGAATGTCGTATTCCTTCAAAAATCAATGCAGTTAAATAAAATAAACTTGATTTGTAACTCCTCAAGGAACACTCATATACAAACAGAAATCAGTTCAATATTTCCAATCGATAAAAGAGGGTGGTTACACAAATGGGACTGAAAGACTACATAGACAGAAAAAAAACAAACAGACATAGGGATGAAGAGGAAACTTAAAGTTTCCTCTGGTTGTAACAGTATGGAACTGAAACTTTGACAAAATATAGACTTAACTTTTTTTTATTCACACTAAGTAAGCGTTTTGTTTTCTAGAGACTTACAGATCTTGGCTTGATGTCTACGCGTTCATGGTCTGAATTCATTCCTGGAATAATAATGGTCATTTTTCTGGGTCCCATAAAAGCTAAGACACTCGTTTCCTGCAAAACAATGAGTTATGCATTTCTGTTTGTTACATTTTTTTTTATTTTTCCTTTGCCACTGTCTTTTTGAGCACAGTGTCATAGGCTGTGACGACATAGTTTCTCCCGAACCTATCAATCATAACAAGCCACAGTTTCTTTTGAAGGAAAGGAAAATCTCGAGTTTTGTTACTCTTCTGATATTCTCTAACACTATGCAAATACAATTTTCATATCCTTTAACACTGTGTCGGAATATCATTTTTATTTAATGAATAAAACAAAGTCAGTATTTCATAGTTGAAAAGTCAAAAATACGAATGTGGAAGCCAGCAGTCATGTTTATATTGTATTTTCACTTTTATTCTTATATAAGGCTGTGGCATATATAAAAAAGTATTTATCATATGATTAGTAGTAAATATACCGATTCTGCACGGTGCGATACGGGTGACGTCACATTACCATATATCAAGAACCGGTTCGAAAATCGATATCACGTATCGAACTCACATATTAAGTATTTTGAATATATGATAAATATAATACTGCATACTAAAATCCATGTCATATGTTATATCAACCCTGGGGCTACATATCAATTCTTGGGCCTTCGACCTTTGGGCTGATATGGGGACACTCGGGCCAGTCTATATTCTCTATATACTTACGTAAATAATTCCAACTAATTCTTTTCTAGCGTTTTCATAATTGCTTTTTGGGTTGTCGCCGTTGTCAAACAAAGTGAACTGGGTACCTAATAAGTTGGCCCTACAAAGTACAAAAAGGAATATAAATTCCTGGAAAAGCATGTACATCAGGAACAAGCATAGTGAAGGATTACAAATTTATACACATCTTGTTTTCTTGTGTCTATGTAAGAAATTTATGCAGAGACATATCAGGAATATTATGCTACAATATATTTTGAAGAGGGGTAAATCAGATGTGTCTACTTAAACATTCTTGATCTCTTGGAAAAATTGAGATTAATTTTTTTTAAGAAAAAAAAACCAACATGAAAACTTACGACTTTTCAACTTTACATGCAACCGTTACCCATGATAAATAAATACTGCAGAACTGTAGCTTTCCAAAAAAAAAAAATCAGACCAGAGAGCTGCAGTGCCACACATTGAAAAAATCAATGTATTCATTGGTCACAAAAAAAGATATTTCTTAATTCATTTCTCCATGTTATAAACTGTCATATCAAAATATTACATACTGTGTGTTACTAACATATTCCTTCACTGTTTTTTTTTAAAACAAAACATTCCCTATAATTGTTGTTAATGGCCCTCCTGGCCCTGAAATTGAAATCATCGGAGATTTTGTCTTTTTATACTGCCATTTTGGATTCATGATGGTTCAGTCCAACACTCGTACTGCAGATGTCGACTTTGAGAGTACTTGATAAAGGAATAAGGAATTTTTTTGAAATCTATATTTATTTTTTTTGCCTTTGAGGTAAGAATTTGGAATAATTGATCTAGAATTAGGCGCAACTTTTTGTGCCCAATAGATACTAGTATACAGTTTTACAAAGGGTGGAACTGTAGCTTTCCGGTTTCTCATTATATTTTGTCTGTGAGTTACAGTTCTGCAGCTAGATAAATTTAAGCCCTGTCATTCTGCTTTTCAAATTATAAATGAAACTCGTAAATTTACTTACATTGTAATTGGTCATTTGCAAAATTTCTTTGTTTAAAAGCAATCTGATTGTACACACAAGTACTCTGAAGTTGATATTAAAAAGATGCTTGAGTTTCTAATTGACAATATCTTTGTGTTTTTCAACAATCTATTTGATTTCTTATGGGAACTAATCGCGTACCGTTATCAAAAAACCTATTTTTGTATTCATATGAAGCACAATTAATTCAAAATCTAATGGTCACAATAAAGCCTTATGATAAACGCAATGATTTTAACTTTATAATCGTCAACTTCCCTACATTATGCAGCAATAAACCACTATCACTTGCATAAGGGTGTATATTTCTTAGATGCCTCGACGAGTCAGATAGATACTCTAAGTATGAACAATTTCTAAAACGAGGTAAATTATTGACAAACAATTAATGAAAAAGGAATATCAGGAATCTCGTATAAAGTCAATATTTCGTAAGTTCTATGGCCGATACAATGATTTTGTAAGCAAATGCAATTTATCAATTACTAAATTTTACACCATTATTAACCCACTAAATCGTCGATAGATGTTTTTGTTATTTCCCTATTTGAAAAGGGGCTTGGAGGTCCGTGTTTGCTCTGCTCCTGATTTGTATTGTGTAATGGACTTTTGGGCTTAGTTATTGTTTGTTATTTCTAAAATTTCCTATATGTGAAACCGATTACTACTGTACAGTTCGACAAATTCTTATGACACTTTACATAAGTGGCATCATTATTATTAAGAATTAATAAAAGGGAATCTATTAAATTTTTGAAAGACAAAAATGTTCTCAAACAGGACATCTTCACCAGAGGACAGGAATATATATCAAATATTTGTAAGTTTTGACAAGGGAGGTAAATGTTACATGTACCTGAGTTTTCCTACGTAGGCCTCGCCTCCCCTTGACAGATCTGTAGGGTCTGTGGAGATCAGGTAGTTTGAAGTTTTACTCTTCTTCCTCTTCCTACCAGCCAGTAAAAACACCTAAAAATACCTTTATTTTTAAACGTATCTACATTTAAATACCGGGTATGCACAAAGGAAATCCTTTTAATAAAACTGTGATCATCCAAACCTATATTAATTTAGTAAACTTCAAAACCGTAAATTTTGCAACTCTTTGATCGATACAAATCAAGTGGTTTAAGAGATGAATAGAAACCGAATTATGTTCTATATGTAAACTTATCAGACTGCTTGAGGCCCGTAAGGGCAAATAACATTGACACAGACATAAATTATTATACCCCTGCTTGAAAAGCGGTAGGGTATTTAGTAATAGATATGTCCGTCCGTCTGTCCGTCCGCCCGTCCGTCCGTTTCACAGAATCTTGATTACATATTACCATTGTGCACCTCCTATTTTACTTTGACATATATTTTGGATTTTTCAGATAAAAACATGGACACTGCCATTATATTCATATGGGAGGCGGGGGGATTATTTAGTGAGCTCAAAGTTTATTTATTGCAACAATTCAAATCTCCTTCATACATACAAGCTGGCATTGGTAAAGTTCGCCACTTTCGCGCTATGACGTTGAAAGTTACTTGATTTACGATGATTTGAATTATTGTTCTCACGGAATTCTACTTAAAAACAATCTTTCCTAGCCTATGGTAGGGAAAACTTTTTTGTCAACATAAAAAAAATCCACTCAATATGTTTTGCCTGCGTGGTACAGGTGTTGGAGCATCTGCTCTAGAGTCACGGAACAAAAAGACAATCCCTTTATTACAAGATCTATTCCAAAGTGGGACGTGGTTAACGGTTCTTCGGATGAGATCGTATAAAACGAGGTCCCGTGTCGCAGTAGGTGCTGACACGGAGAAGATCCCTCACTGCTCAATTGATCTAAGTGGCAATCATAGGAATAAGTTTAAAGCCCTTCACTGGCAGGTCAAATTATGACGCCATTTTTTCCTACGCAAAGTTATTTAACATATTTAAGAAAAAAAAAAAACTTCGGTGCAAGGGCATATCCTGTTTATTCGACTTTTATTATGTATAATTTAGTAAAAGTTCTGCACAAATCTTATGCTCTTCCTTATTTGATAAGAATAGGAGAAAACGCATACCGGACTTATAACTTTTATCCTGTTAACACAAAACTTTACGAATAGTAAATATAGACAATAGAACTGTCGATATTAGTGCATCATCATCTATCTTTGAAATATTCTGCTTATAATTACACCCCGTTTCTCTTGAAATAGGGCATGTCCTTGTACCGAAACTTGTCTCTTGGTGTTCTTTATAACTTTCTGTAGTAGAGAACAATGGCATCATAATGTTACGTCATAATTAACTATCACTTGTGGGTATCATTTGTCTAAAAATAAGTTTAACGCTTTTCTGTATATTAAGTACAGACCATATGAGGTAAACTTAGTTCATTTCTATAGAAAGGTCTATACTTAAGCCTCATTTAACTTTCGTAAAATTGTTTACCTAAGAATACATTATATACTCGTATAATTATAAGTTACACAAGACAATCAGACTAATTTTAAATATAACAGCTAGGAAGATTTAATTAGTCTGATATATATTTGAACATCATCCAATAAATGGTATCTAACCTCTTTGCCATCAGCTTTTTCTAAAAGAAGAAAGTATGTTGGAGAAGATCTACCATTAGCTTTCTTGTCTCGTATTATCTTACACTCCATTACATGACCTTGAGGCGCTGGTCTCAGCACAAAACTATTAAGGTTAGTGGGTTCTAGTGCTTCTTCTCGAGCCATTGCACATTTTGTAACATCTTCCTGGACATTGATCTGGTAAAAATATTTAACTGAATACTCATTATTTCATTTAAAAAAACATATTCATATATAAGGAATCCATTTATATTATTCACTATAAATTTACTCTCATCGCTGTATTAAGAAAAAAAAAACTTGTGTGCTAAATTCATGTGTAGTATTCAGATTGCTTACACTTTCATTTTGAATGTCTTTAGAACAAGATAATCTGAAATGTCTAGAACGGATTTTATAAGAGTCCTAAGTACATGTTCTAAAAGAAGATATCCAGTGAAAAGACATTTATGATAGTCATAAGAAATTATAATTCTTATTCCATGTTCAAAAGGCATTTCTATGAAATTGGAAGTAATCGATACGCTAAAGCTTGTTATACGTCTCTGGCATTTAAGATACGTGCTTGTTCTACTCCAAAATTTTATCGTTTTAATATTTGATAAAGTTCATGAGTATTAAATAGAAGATTCTGTAGTTATATAGTTTTTGCACTGTTTATCTCTTTATCCGTAAAATCTTTAACCTTAATTGTCCGTAACTTAAGAGTGGGTAAGGTTATGGCTTTTATATTTCACAGATGTGTTCCTTGTTGCAAGACCTTTCTTTTTGTGCCACCAAATTTTACCTCGTACCTTGACCTTGGAGTTTGATACACTTTTACCATAAAAACTTCGAAAATTTACCATAGCCATTACTTTTGAATAGCTAGTGCTATTGTTTTCCTCCTTAACATATATATTCAATGTGACTATTCACTATTTTACATTCACCTTAGAGTTAAAAATCAAAAATTTTGAAACCTTAGTGCTAGGGTTTTCATATTTATCCTAATATGCTTGTTTAAACTAGCAAAAGTTTTATTATATAGAAGATTTAATAGTAAAGAAAAAGACACGATTCAACATTTCATTTAACTGAAAGATTTCAGTCAAACTTTATGTCTCAGTGATCTAGTTTAAGTTCTCGTATTCTTATAATATCATTAAATACGTTTAAAGAAAAAGGTGGAATCCGCTTCCAAGCTTAGAAGGCACACCGACTTTTCTTTGATGAAATTTTTCTGTCTGTTTATAATCATTCTAAAGTAAGAAGAACTGCATTATAGATTAATAAATGCCAACACATACCGTGTGATATTCTGATGGAATATATTCGTAAAGGGAATCGTAGACATGGAATTCTTCATCTCGACAGATTTGAGTATAATTTGATTCTGAGTCGGTAAATATATGTCCCCGATGTTCCACTTCTGTAGCACATTTGGAACATACTGGAGTTTGACATTCATCACAGAACATGTCCAATTCTTTAGTGGGGTGGGTCTTGCATTTCTCCACAGGAAGTTGTCGTTTACGTTGTTGGTATAGAACCACCTCATGGTTCTTGTTTTCTGGACTTTTAAGATGCTCATCTCTGCATTGTTTACAAAATTTTTGATGACAAGGATTGCAATAGAATTCACAATTTCCCTCACAATTTTTAGTGTCACACTCTAAAATATGTTGGGCCGTTCTTGGAATATCCATTTTAGGGAAAGCCATCTGAAATTGCTAGAGTTTGTTTTCTTTTTATATACTAACAGTGAAAAAGTTAAAAGGGAAGGGGTTGCAACCTTCTCTCTGTTTTTTTTTTTTAAAAGACGTGGAAGAGATAGAGAGTTCTTTATACATGTATATACTAATGAGATTTTGAGAAATATCAAACTTGTTCAGGACTATTAAATCATTCTAATTTTTAAGCTTATCCCAAAAAGAAAGGCATCAACTCATATACTTCATAAACTCAGGATAACGTGTTTCTTGCTTTTTGGCCCTTTTGTTCTCAGCATTTTATTTTTAACATGTTTATTATTTTAATATTTAAACTAGCAATTATTTACCGGGCTACTTTTGTCATGTGATTAGTCATACTTATATACGTATCATGTGACTAGTAAACATTGTTTTAATCGTATAATGTATACTTTAACAAGTTTATTGTTCGTATAATTATGATTTTTAAGCACAGCCAAATCATTGATATATAAGTTTGAGTAATACCAGGATAACCCATTATAACTCCAGAGATTATTTTCAATTGTAATGGAAGTCCTTTTAAAATAACATTAACGAAGTTTCCTCTTTAGGTAATGAATGTAAAACTTCCATATTTTGTACTTAATAAATAAATGGTGTAAAATGATTAATCTTCTTAGCATTTTAAAGGTGGTATGAAATAAACATACGCCACCAAAGGAATTTACAAAATTTTTATATTTGTCAAATTTATTGCACCATAAATTTTACATTGACGTCCATGGGCAGCGTATGTTTTATTTAGATATTGTTGAAAAGTATTTGTATTTCATACAAATTTTTTATGAAAATGTAATAAAATATCTTTTTTTCATAATATGAAATAATGAATCATTTACCAAAGATATTTTAACAAAATTAAAAGGTTCTTTTCATCAAAGGCAAGTCTTTCCTAAAATAAAAAAAAATAGGTGCAAAATGACCTATTTTTTATTTGTTATCGGTCATGTGAATTGGGTTCATTTCACTTTCGTCTTGATCTAGCAAATTTGTATTTCTTACTAGTTTAAAACGATTCGAGATCGTTCAAAATCCCTTCATTTTACAATAAATACCTTTAAGCCCTGTTTTATTTTTTTTCTACGAAAGTGCATGCCTAAATTAGTTAGAAAACATTTTGATCACCCGTCGTAATTTATCTATTAATCAGAACCCATTTCTTCATTGTTAAGACAAAGCTATTACTTTGTTGAATTTAAATTCATGACAATTGTATAAAATTATAAATCGATATCACAATTATGTTGTTAATATGGCTGTATCTACATGGAAAAACTTCATAACAATGAACGAATAAAATAATTCAATTTATGCACTTTTTGTAAAATAAAGTCTGTTCTTAAAATTGCAAAAATAAACATGTTTCATGTATTTTAAGCCAGTATTTGACCTAAACACAGCGGGGGTTCCAACTCTCTGCTTTATCTGTGCAAGCATTTTATTTTGCCGTCTCTGTCGTTTAATGAGTTATATTTTTACGAATAATGTTTATGAAATTAAGCTTTTCTTCATATTGTGTGTCAATACCTTATTTAAGACGTATCACTTTTTTTTGATACCTTTCATACGGTTTTGTGGGTTTAACTGAGTTTATATTAAGGTAGAACCTATGTCGGAGAAGTCTTTGTCACAAGATTTTCAAACTTTTCATAATGATAAATTAGCACTTGCTTATCAATCAGTTAAAAGCACATGACATGTTTCCTTGTTATTAAATGTAGAGCAGCCAGTTAAACATGGAATGATAAATACATATTGCGACTTCACAATTTCAATCATTTTAGGGGTACTTGTCATGCAAAGAAGACAACAAAATCCCAGAATTGCTTCTTTAAACATCGTTGTTTTTATTGTTTATTAATTGGACAGTATTAAACAATATTTCCCGAGAATTAATCTTTTTTTTATTTAATTGACATAAAAGATAAGTCCACATTTTCAAAACTATAGGCAAATGAACTCTATTTATTTTCAGGGAATTTTTCACCCTACATTTGTAAATATATATCAGAAGTCTTTGTCACAATGTTTTCAATCTTTAATATGATAAAGAACATAGTGATTACACAAATGATTACAAAAAGTGATTAAAATATATACCTTTCCCCTCTAACTAATGAGAGATAGGTTATTTACCGGTACTAATATTCTTGACCTTTTTGCACTTACACGGATTTTATTATTAAATTACTGTTTGGGACTACTTTCAGCTTAAAGGTGTTTATAAAAAAATTGTACTTTTAATTTAAAAGATCATATTTAATAGAGAAATTGTAATAAAACTCCAAGAATATGACTAAGTAACAAATAATTATGAAAAGGAATGCACATCATTTCATGATATATATCACAAAATGTACACACAATCTACAACACGTACATCTTTGACTTAGACACATTTCATCAAGATATTACACTATTTAGTTGGCAACTGACGATTTTTTAAAAAGATTTTTGCATTCCTTTAAAATAGTTACATACCATTTACATTATTACAGTTTGTTGTATACATGGCAATTTCATCACACAATATAGCATTGGATTTGTCAACTTAATTAAGGTCAGGATCTATTAAATGAAAGGTGCCTACAGGTTTCTCTAATTCAAGAAATATATTGTCATTAAGCATTATATTAAAAATATATATAAATCGAATATTATGAAGATTATTTCGGCATGATTTTAAATTGAATTCTGTGAATTTCAAAATGCAGTATTTTGTACTATTTCTATACTGGAGCTGTAAAGTACGTGAAATGACATTGAATTAATTATGACGTCATAATGGATCTAGCACTGGCTAAAAACATTCACTAGTTATGATGTCATACGACGTATATTCTACGTTAAGTGTGTCCGATATACGAGACAATCTTTTGTCAGGTAAACGATCATTACAATTAGGTTTGTTCCTTAATTGAGCAAAAAATTATATTCATGATCATAAAAACAGATCTGAGAAGCATAATTCAGGTTTGCTTTTCGAAAACAATTATAACAGAAAATACATGTATAACAATTAAAATTTGTTATCGTTTAACAATCGAGCATAACAAACTTCAACAACATTAACCTTTAATTGAAAAGACTGACCCTTGACCATTAATATTTTAAACATATTAAAATCAAACATTGATTAATTCAGAAATAATGGATAAAAAGATAAATGCCAAAATGAGAAAAAGTCAAAATTTAGTTATGAGTTTACCGTAGCTATGACAGCCCTATACTGACGTCTGTAAATTATGTAAACAAACCTTATCTGATATGTACACCGTTTTTGAAACGCACTTCTTCTTATACTAGAAGGAAAGATTTAAGTTCCAGCTTTAAGCACCATAAATCTTATCCGACAATAAACAATATGTCAAATTCTTTATTTTGCATGCATATGTTACTTTTATTTATTGCTAAGGTTAAGCAAATATAACAAGAAGTACAGGTATATAGAAAAAGAAATAGGATCAGTTTTCGTTTGACCATTTACTTCCTTGTTTTAAATAGACGTGGACCATTTTCAATGTACTAACCGATATTTTAGAGGTCCGTGTTTTCTCTGCTCCTATTTTGTATTGTTTTGGGGACTTTTTAGCTTAAATATTGGTTGTTATCTCCATATATTTCATTGAACATAAGATGCATTTCACTCGGATATGTGCACATTTTCGACCAAGTATAAAAGACTTATTTTAAGATATGGATACGTTTACGTTGTTTGATTCCTTTTTTTCTACATGCATATCCTGTCTGAATCTATTGTAATTGAATACATATGGTATTAATTGCACGTAGATTGCTTGCTTGTAATATAGATCTTTATCGTACTGATCTAACATCGAATGTGAAAGGTAAAAATGGCAAACAGTGATCGATCTCCAAAACTCTACAACCAATACAAAAATGTTAAAAGAGCATAAACATGGCCCCTGACACATTCCAGATATGGGCTAAAACACATTTAATTTTGTTTTATACGCCAACTTATTTATTAAAGATAGCATTATCTCAAGAGAATATATTCCCCTAGCAGGCCGACACTTTTTAGAGTGTGACACTGTACAATGTGAAGAGAACTGTAAGTCTTATTGCAGCCGTTGTCACCAAAGATTGTGTAAACACTACACAGATAAACATCAAAGAAGTACAGAAATAAAATCAGGTCACGTTCTTCTACACAGGTCAGGTGTCAAAGTTCCATCCCTTTGGAATCTGTACTGATGTCCTCTGTCACATTCTGGCATGTGATAGAATCAGTAAAACTATTCGCCTCCTTGATCAGGACGGTCAGTTCTTGTCTCTATTAATCACAAAACAACAAGGGGTAGAGTTGGCGTAGGTTAGAGCCTAATGTTGACTAGAAAAATTGAATATATGTTCATCAACATGATCTGAAAATGTTTCTATTCTGCAGAAAAAAAGTCGGATGGAAGGCCACCCAGCCTTCAGAACGATTCAATGCTTTTACTGCTTAACTATTTTTGCTGGTGAAATATGACAGAAGACCCCCCTTACATATATATTACATTGGCATAGGAAGTCGTAGCTAATTATTTCACAATACACTAATAGTCTAATAGTAGAGTATCATTATAAGCTCCTAGTTTTATGTTTCCTTTTGACTTTAATAAAAGCTAGTGTCGAGGCATTTCTTCTTGAGCATCTTTATGTGTGGAATAAAAAAGAGTTTAATATAAACACATAAATACCGTATAAGTAGAATTTTTAGCGACGATTTCATTTTGGCATTATTAACGAGGGTGCCATGATTGCTGAAATTTGATATAGCTAATTATCAATATCGGTTTATTAGTAATAGGTTCTTTAGTGAGCTTATTAAAAATCGCCAAAATTACATCTCGCTAAAAATTAAATTACTAATTTTTAAGGTTAAATCGTTAAATTTGCGTCTTGTTAAAATTTCCACTAATACGGTATATGGAATTGTATTGTAAATCAGTATCCTACATTCATTTTCTTTTTTATTCACCAAATTCAACCAAAATGGCTTCATCTCAAACAGACCTTCCTCCCAGAGGCCCACTTTTTTTAGAGTGTGGCTTTGAAGAATGTGAAGGAAATTGAAAGTTTTATTGCAACACTTGTCATCAAAGATAGTGCAAACAATGCAGAGATGAACATCTGAAAAGTCCAGAAAACAAGAACCATGAGGTGGTCTTTACCAACAACGTAAAAGATGTGGACATGCCAGTATGTTCCAAATGTGTCACACAAAGAGAGCATCGGGGGCATGTATTTACTGATCTTGAGACAATTTATGCAGAAACGTATGCAAACGTTCAAGAGGGTGTCTCCAAAATCCATGAATATTTTGTACCTACATCACAAGATTTACAGAAAGAGATTAAAAAAGATTCCTCAGAAATCAAGCACATCATGGACAACGTCAGAACATCCATGAAAATTGAAGGTGAGACCCTGAAAAGTCTGGTGGACACAGTCATATCTGAGAACATGAAGCAGTTAGACCAGATAGAGCATTCACTGTTAGAAGATCTAAACACCCAAGAGAAGACAATGGATGATTACATCACTTATCTTAATAACCTTGTCAAAGAACTTCACAGATACCTGTCCTCTACAGAAACCCAGAAATTAATGTCTGAGAGGAAACCAAAGATCTGGTCCATACCAGACACAACGAAACCATGCAATAAATCCAGGCTTATTCCTTCCCCGCCAGACGGTTGCTGACCAGTGAATACTTTTTGGTGTTGTGTAAGGTTTGGTTAGGAATATTATTTTTTTCTGATGTTAACAAAATTTTAAGTTCCTTTTCCTGTTCTGTTTTTTATTTAATTTAATTTATTTTATGTACATTGCTTTCTTTGGCTGTAATATATTTTCATATTTGAAAACGAAGACTCTTATTAATGATTTTTAGTATTTTTAAAGTATCATTCTCTTTTTATTTTCTTATCTATTTATCTTTAGGTCCTTTGGCTTTAATATTAAAATGACATAAATCATGATTTTACACTGAGGAAGCTTCCATGTGGCTAAAGCTGGAAACTTAAGGACACTGTGGATAATGATAAATTCATATTTTTGCTATGTATATTGCTAACGACCTTAAGGTAAATCCACCCTCCTATACGTCATAGGGTTTTGCAAAATATGTAATTAGTTTAAATTCATACCTAATAGAACAATATCTTTTGGAAGAATGCTTTACAAAAGTGTAATGATAAATATTGTAAAGTAAAAGAATTTTTAAAATGCACATTTTCTTTATTTAATCAATTATTCAATCTTTACAAAATGTTAAGAAAGGCAATAACTCCTTCTAAGGTCTCTTCATTCAGGCATTTGCTTTATTGTACTTCCAATGCTGAATAGTTTCCCTGATATTCCTAATTCAAAAGTATCTTATAAGTAGGAAGTATTTAGGAACATTCTGCATCAGAATTATGCATTTTAACCAGTTTTTACATACTGAGTACTTTTCATATTAATACTGTTTACAAAAAATATGCGAATTTTTTTGTTGATTATGTTTCACATCTTAAATGATATAGTAACCTATACATTTTTTGCAATAATTGGAAAGTTTAAAGTAAATTTAATGAAAATTAATGCAGTTTTTATACTTTCAACCATTAAAATTGTGAAGGTGGAAACACCTTAATGTGAAAATTTGTAAAGCATATTGCCTTTTCATTTCAAATGTATAAAATAAATTATAATGAAAAATCGTTTAACTTACTGTCATGTGGGAAGGGGTGAATGTTGGAATAAGAACATGTTTTTATTACCAACAAGACCAATTGTCAATAGCTGTGTATTTAATGCATCTACACACACAGGGCTGGCTGCCTATCAATGTAAATACATGTAACTACAAAGCTACTTAATTATCTGATGTTTACATAATATTCTTGCAATACTTAACTAGGGGTATTCTTGTCCTGAATTTAATCATTGTAAATAAGTGGTCACATATGCAACATGCACAATTTATAAATTTTTATGGAACTTTCAATTTTTAATAGACCTGGATTCAAATAATTTTATTCTTGGATAATACTAATTGTTTTCTTATATCAAAGGGTATTTTTTCTATTACATGTAAAAACAAATAAAACAGAAAAAATTACCATCGAAAACAAAGTAAATAGAAAATAATAAATAAATTTTATATTTATGTACTGTCAAGGAAAACAAAGCCAAATAAAAAAAAGTAGTCAGTGATCGAGGCCCTGAAATATGTTAATTGATTTATAATATTGTAAATATTTTCAAGTTATTCATTCTTTTTTATTTCCTTTTATGTTAATACTTATTATAAAATAAATTCGTATATGATATTATTCACTTTTTATAAGCATGAATATTTTTTACTGATTATTCTAAACTACACGCTAACTTATTATTATACCGAAATTTTTCAGTAAAAGAAAAATGATACGTATTTTTTAATTTACCGAACATTTCGGTATAATAATAGATACGCGAATATGTGTTGTCGGCGATTGCGATTTTAGATCAAGCGTGGTATACGCTATATCACGACGGTGTGCAGGACAGCAACAAACATCCTCCCCTCTGAAAATTATAGCACCGCTTTCATTGTATAGCCATTAGCGGGTTGGCCAAATTTCGAGAAGACAAACAAGTTGTGACGATTCTTTTTGGTGTATCACTATGCACAGTAATATCGAATTAAAACTTATTCATATCATAGAATAGATTGATGATGTCACTTAGAATGCATTCAATTTCTTTTTTAATGCACTGCATTAAATAATGTCGGGTTCGAGATCCTCAAAACTCTAACAAGAACTGTTGTCAACTGTAATTTGTAAACAATAATATTCGCTTGCTCCATAGACCGTATATACTTGTATCTGTAGACGTAAGATATTCTGGGAGATTTTGCAACTCACCTGCAGTGATTCATCTACATGGGTGAGCTATTACTTTTGTAATTAATATTTGTGTATAAATATTGCAGCCCGAAGGACCGGTGTCGCATAATATTTGGTCCGCCTCGTTTAAAGGTCCGGCCGGACCAAATACGATAACATATTAAATGATATTTGATCCGCCTGGCTCTATCAGAAAATGTCCACCCTCGGCCTATTATACAAATTGTATGCCTGTGTTCAATCGATATTAATTGAAAAAAACTATTGTTTTAAAATTAATTGAGGATGTAAAGTCGTATTAATCGCTAGTGTTACCTCCAAGAGAATGTCGTAAACAATAAGTAAGAAATTTATATACCATAATGATACTCTACTATTACACTATTAGTGTATTGTGAAATGATTAGCTACGACTTCCTATGCGAATGTAATATATATGTAAGGGGGATCTTCTGTCATATTTCACCAGCAAAAATAGTTAAGCAGTAAAAGCAATGAATCGTTCTAAAGGCTGGGTGGCCTTTCATCCATTTTTTTTTCTGCAGAATAGAAAAATTTTCAGATCATGTTGATGAACATATATTCAATTTTTCTAGTCAACATTAGGCTTTAACCTACGCCAACTCTACCCCTTGTTGTTTTGTGATTAATAGAGACAAGAACTGACCGTCCTGATCAAGGAGGTGAACAGTGCTACTGATACCATCACACACCAGGATGTGACCGAGGACATCAGTACAGATTCCAAAGGGATGGAACTTTGACGCCTGACCTGTGTAGAAGAACGTGGCCTGATTTTATTTCTGTACTTCTTTGATGTTTATCTGTGTAGTGTTTACACAATCTTTGGTGACAATGGCTGCAATAAGACTTACAGTTCTCTTCACATTTACAGTGTCACACTCTAAAAAGTGTCGGCCTGCTAGGGGAATATTCTATTGAGATAATGCTATCTTTAATGAATAAGTTGGCGTATAAAACAAAATTAAATGTGTTTTAGCCCATATCTGGAATGTGTCAGGGGCCATGTTTATGCTCTTTTAACATTTTTGTATTGGTTGTAGAGTTTTGGAGATCGATCACTGTTTGCAATTTTTACCTTTCACATTCGATGTTAGATCAGTACGATAAAGATCTATATTACAAGCAAGCAATCTACGTGCAATTAATACCATATGTATTCAATTACAATAGATTCAGACAGGATATGCATGTTGAAAAAAAAGGAATCAAACAACGTAAACGTATCAATATCTTAAAATAAGTCTTCTATACTTGGTCGAAAATGTGCACATATCCGAGTGAAATGCATCTTATGTTCAATGAAATATATGGAGATAACAACCAATATTTAAGCAAAAAAGTCCCCAAAACAATACAAAATAGGAGCAGAGAAAACACGGACCTCTAAAATATCGATTAGTACATTGAAAATGGTCCACGTCTATTTAAAACAAGGAAGGAAATGGTCAAACAAAAACTGATCCTATTTTTTTTCTATATACCTGTACTTCTTGTTATATTTGTTTAACCTTAGCAATAAATAAAAGTAACATATGCATGCAAAATAAAGAAACTGACATATTGTTTATTGTCGGATAAGATTTATGGTGCTTAAAGCTGGAACTTAAATATTCCCTTCTAATATAAGAAGAAGTGTGTTTCAAAAACTGTGTACATATCAGATAACGTTTGTTTACATAATTTACAGACTACAGTTTTGGGCTGTCATAGCTACGGTAATGTCATAACTAAATTTTGACTTTTTCTCATTTTGGCATTTATTTTTTTTATCCATGATTTCTGAATTTATCAATGTTTGATTTTAATATGTTTAAAATATTAATGGTCAAGGGTCAGTGTTTTCAATTAAAGGTTAATGTTGTTGAAGTTTGTTATGCTCGATTGTTAAAAGACAACAAATTTTAATTGTTATACATGTATTTTCTGTTATAATTGTTTTCGAAAAGCGAAACTGAATTATGCTTCTTAGATTTTTTTTATGATTGTGAATATAAAATTTTTTGCTCAATTAATGAACAAACCTGATTGTAATGATCGTCTACCTGACAAAAGATTGTCTCATACATCGGACACAGCTAGTAAATATAAACTCAATGAAACCCACAAAACAGTATTAAAGGTATTAAAAAATAAAAGAAACGTCTTAAATAAGGTATTGGCACACGATATTAAGAACAAGTTAAGTTCATAAACATTATTCATAAAAATATAACTCATTAAACGACAGAGACGGCAAAGTACAATGCTTGCACAGATAAGGCAGAGAGTTTAGGTTAAATCCTGGCTTAAAATACATGAAACATGTTGATTTTTGCAATTTTAAGAACAGATTTTATTTCATAAAAAATGCGTAAATTTTATTATTGTATTCGTTCATTGTTATGAATTTTTTCCAATTAAGTTACAGTCATTTAACAACATAATTGTGATATCGATTTATTATTTTATACATGTCATAAATCTAAATTGAACAAAGTAAAAGCTTTATCTTAACTATGAAGAAATGAGTTCTGATTAATAGATAAATAATAATATAGATACGGGTGATCAAAATGTTTTCTAATTTAGGCACTTTCGTAGAGAAAAAGATTCATAAAAAGATTTGTATGAAATTCAAAAACCTTTTCAACAATATCTAAATAAAACATACGCTGCCCATGGACGTCAATGCAATAAATTTGACAAATATAAAAATTTTGTATATTCCTTTGGTGGCGTATGCTTATTTCATACCACCTTTAAAATGCTACGAAGATTAATAATTTTACACCATTTATTTATTAAGTACTAAGTACAAAATATAGAAGTTTTACATTGATTACCTTAAGAGGAAACTTCGTTAATGTTATTTTAAAAGGACTTCCATTACAATTGAAAATAATCTCTGGGGTTATAATGGGTTATCTTGGTATCATTTAGTCACAGTATTTTTATTTCAAAACATTAATGTGGTTATCTAATTTGAGTGATTTACATATATTATTGTGTAATTTTATGCCGCACAAATTTAAAACATGTCATTCAAAGGATTGTGTGAATTTGTTTTATGTATGAAGACATAATACTAAATAAATTTCAATGGTTTTTTTTCTATCATTTAAGTACTTACTAAAAATAATTTTATAACGTTAAAACACGCCTTGTTTTTAATTTTGATTTTCTATTTAATTTTATATTCATTATGCGTATATTTCCTTCTTTAAAATTTCAAATATACAAGGAATTTTTAGCCACATTCCTCGGACGATCATTTCATTTTGAATAAAGAGGTTCTTTTCGTTTTATTTCAACATAAACTATGTAAAAAACTGTTGAAATAGAAAATAACTTTTATATCCATTATTCTATTCGAAATAAGACGAAGAAAAACTGGCTTTTCACAGCTTGTTTTTGCTAACCTTCTGTATTCGAATGACCAAAAAAACCTCTTAATATGTGAAAGTGTATTTTATTAAAACCAATATCTGACCAATAAATGAAAAAAAAACTACGTTAACATACGAGTATTATTCAAACTTATATATCAATGATTTGGCTGTGCTTAAAAATAATTATTATACGAACAATAAACTTGTTAAAGTATACATTATACGATTAAAACAATGTTTACTGGTCACATGATACATATACAAGTATGACTAATCACATGACAAAAGTAGCCCGGTAAATAATTACTAGTTTAAATATTAAAACAATATATTTGTTGAAAAGAAAATGCTGATAATAAAAGGGCCAAAAGGCAAGAAACATGTTATCCTGAGTATATGAAGTTTATGAGTTGATGCCTTTCTTCTCGGGATAAGCTTAAAAATTACAATGATTTAATAGTCCTGAACATGTTTGATATTCATCAAAATCTCATTCGTATATATACATGTATAAAAAACTCTCTATCTCTTCCATGTCTTTTTTAAAATCAAAAACAGAGAGAAGGTTGCAACCCTATTCCCTTTTAACTTTTTCACTGTTATTATATAAAAAGAAAGAAACTCTAATAATTTCAGTTGGCTTTCCCTAAAATGGATATTCCAAGAATGGCCCAACATATTTTAGAGTGTGACACTAAAAATTGTGAGGGAAATTGTGAATTCTATTGCAATCCTTGTCATCAAAAATTTTGTAAACAATGCAGAGATGAACATCTGAAAAGTCCAGAAAACAAGAACCATGAGGTGGTTCTTTACCAACAACGTAAACTACAATTTCCTGTAGAGAAATGCAAGATCCACCCCACTAAAGAATTGGACATGTTCTGTGATGAATCTCAAATTCAAGTATGTTCCAAATGTGCAACAGAAGTAGAACATCGGGGACATATATTTACCGACTCAGAATCAAATTATACTCAAATCTGTCGAGATGAAGAATACCATGTCTACGATTCCCTTTACGAATATATTCCATCAGAATATCAGACGGTATGTATTTGGCATTTAATAATCTATAATTAAGTTCTTCTTACTTTAGAATGATTATAGACAGACAGAAAAATTTCATCAAAGAAAAGTCGGTGTGCTTTCTAAGCATAGAAGCGGATTCCACCTTTTTCTTTAAGCGTATTTAATGATTTTGGAAGAATACGAGAACTTAAACTAGATCACTGAGACATAAAGTTTGACTGAAATCTTTCAGTTAAATGAAATGTTGAATTGTGTCTTTTTTGTACCATTAAATCTTGGATTTAATAAAAGCTTTTGCTAGTTTTAACAAGCATATTAGGATAAATATGAAAACCCTAGCACTAAGGTTTCAAAATTTTAGATTTTTAACTCTAAGGTGAATGTAAAATAGTGAATAGTCACATTGAATATATATGTAAAGGAGGAAAACAATAACACCAACTATTCAAAAGTAAAGGCTATGGTAAAAGTTTTTTGATAAAAGTGTATCTAACTCTACGGTCAAGGTACGAGGTAAAATAAGGTGGCACAAAAAGAAAGGTCTTGCAACAAGAAACACATCTGTGAAATATGAAAGCTATAGCCTTACCCACTCTAAAGTTACAGACAATTAAGGTTAAAGATTTTACAGACAGACGGACGCACAGTGCAAAAACTATATAACTCCCTAATCTTTGATTTTAATAATCATAAATTTTATCAAACATTAAAACGAAGAAATTTTGGTGTAGAACAAGCACGTATCTCAAATGCCAGAGACGTATAACAAGCTTTAGCGTATCGATTACTTCCAATTTCATAGAAATGCCTTTTGAACATGCAATAAGAATTAAAATTTCCTATCATGAATGAGTCTTTCTACTGGATATCTTCTTTTAGAACATGTACTTATGACTTTTATAAAATCCGTTCTAGACGTTTCAGATTATCTTAAGTTCTTAAGGCATTCAAATGAAAGTGTAAGCAATCTGAATACTACACATGAATTTAGCACATAAGTTTTTTTCTTAATACAGCGATGAGAGTAAAGTTATAGTGAATAATATAAATGGATTTCTTACATTTAAACTTTAAAAAAAATGAAATAATGAGTATTTAGTTTAATATTTATTAATATTTTTACCAGATCAATGTCCAGGAAGATGTTGCAAAATGTGCAATGGCTCGAGAAGAAGCACTAGAACCCACTAACCTTAATAGTTTTGTGCTGAGACCAGCGCCTCAAGGTCATGTAATGGAGTGTAAGATCATACGAGACAAGAAAGCTAATGGTAGATCTTCTCCAACATACTTTCTTCTTTTAGAAAAAGCTGATGGCAAAGAGGTTAGATACCATTTATTGGATGATGTTCAAATATATCAGACTAATTAAATCTTCCTAGCTGTTATATCTAAAAATAGCTGATTGTCTTGAGTAACTTATTATACGAGTGTATAATGTATTCTTAGGTAAACAATTTTACGAAAGTTAAATGGGGCTAAGTATAGACCTTTCTATAGAAATGATCTAAGTTTACCTTATAAGGTCTGTACTTTGCATACAGAAGTGCGTTAAACTTATTTTTAGACAAATGATACCTACAAGTGATAGTTAATTATGACGTAACATTATGATGCCACTGTGCTCTACTACAGAATGTTATAAAGAACACCAAGAGACAAGTTTCGGTGCAAGGACATGCCCTATTTCAAGAGAATCGAGGTGTAATTAGAAGCAGAATATTTTAAAGATAGATAATGATGCACTAATCAGACTGCTAGTATCGACGGTTCTATTGTCTATATTTACTATTCGTAAAGTTTTGTGTTAACAGGATAAAAATTAAAAGTCTGGTGTACGTTTTCTCCTATTCTTATCAAATAAGGAAGAACAGAAGATTTGTGCAGAACTTTTATTAATCTTTAGAATTTTCACCTTTAAATTATACATAATTAAAGTCAAATAAACAGGATATGCCCTTGCACCGAAGTTTTTTTTTTCTTAAATATGTTGTATAACTTTGTGAAGGAAAAGATGGCGTCATAATTTGACCTGCCAGTGAAGGACTTTAAACTTATTCCTATGATCGCCACTTAGATCAATTGAGCAGTGAGGGATCTTTTTCTGTGTCAGCACCTTCTGCGACACGGGACCTTGGTTTATACGATCTAATCCGAAGAACCATTAACCACGTCCCATTTTGGAATAGATCTTGTAACAAAGGGATTAGCTTTTTGTTCCCTGACTCTAGAGCAGATGCTCCTACACCTGTGCCACGCAGGCAAAACATATTGAGTGGATTTTTTCATGTTGACACAAAAGTTTTCCCTACCACAGGCTAGGAAAGATTGTTTTTAAGTAGATTCGGTGAGAACAACAATTCAAATCATCGTTAACCAAGTAACGTTCAACGTCATAGCGCGAAAGTGGCGAACTTTACCAATGCCAACTTGTATGTATGAAGGAGATTTGAGTTTTGCCATAAATAAACTAGAGGTACTTTAAGTTCACTAAATAATACCCCCGCCTCCCATATGAATATAATGGCAGTGTCCATGTTTTTCGCTGGAAAATCCAAAATATATGTCAGATCAAAAAGTAAAATAGGAGGTGCACAATGGTAATATGTAATAAAGTTTCATTACATTTCCTTCAGTGGTATGAGAGGAGTTGCGTATAAGATATTGGTACCCCAAACAGACGGACGGACGGGCGGACAAACAGACGGACGGACATACCGATTACTATATACCTTACCGCTTTTCAAGCGGGATTATAATAATTTATGTCTGTGTCAATGTTATTTGCCCTTACGGGCCTCAAGCAGTCTGATAAGTTTACATATAGAACAGAATTCGGTTTCTATTCATCTCTTAAACCACTTGACTTTATCGATCAAAGAGTTGCAAAATTAAGAGTACCGATTTGAAGTTTACTAAATTAATATAGGTTTGGATGATCACAGTTTTATTAAAGGGATTTCCTTTGTGCATACCCGGTTTTTAAATGTAGATATTTTTTTTTAAAATAGGATATTTTTAGGTGTTTTTACTGGCTGGTAGGAAGAGGAAGAAGAGTAAAACCTCAAACTACCTGATCTCCACCGACCCGACAGATCTGTCAAGGGGAGGCGAGGCCTACGTAGGAAAACTCAGGTAACACTTACCTCCCTTGTCAAAAACTTACAAATGTTTGTTATACTGTTGAGTATATAGCAAACCCTTTTTATCTGCAGGAACTTATTTTTCCCATAATTATATTCCTGTCCTCTGGTAAAAATGTCCTGTTTGAGAACATTTTTGTCTTTCAAAGATTTAATAGATTCCTTTTCATTAATTCTAAATAATAATGATGTCACTTATGTAAAGTGTCATAAGAATTTGTCGAACTGTACGGTAGTAATTGATTTTCCATATAGGAATTTTTAGAAATAACAAACAGTAACCAAGCTCAAAAGTCCATTACACAATACAAGTTAGGAGCAGAGCAAACACAGACCCCCAAGCCCCTTTTCAAATAGGGAAACACCACTCAGATATGAGTTAACGATAAATTGTATTTGCTTACAAAATCATTGTCTCGACCATATAACTTACAAAATGATGACTTAATATGAGATTCCTGATATTCCTTTTTCATCAATTGTTTGTCAATATTTTACCTCATTTTAGAAATTGTTCATACTTAGAGTATCTCTCTTACGCATCGAAGGCATTCGATGCCTTATGCCGGTGATAGTGGTTTATTGCTGTATAATGTAGGAAGTTGACGATTATAAAGTTAAAATCATTGAGTTTATCATAAAGCTTTATTGTAACCATTAGATTTTGAATAAATTCTGTTTTATATGAATACAAAATAGGTTTTTGATAACGGTGCGCGATTAGTTCCCATGGGAATTCAAAAAAATTGTTAAAAAACACAAAGATATTGTCAATTAGAAACTCAAGAACCTTTTTAGTATCAACTCCAGAGTACTTGTGGTTCAATCAGATTGCTTTTAAACAAAGTAATTTTGAAAATGACTACTGACAATGTAAGTTTATCTACGAGTTTCATTTCTAATTAGAAAAGCAGCTGCCATTGATATAAAAATGACAGGGCTTTAATTTATCTAGCTGGAGAACTGTAGCTCGCAGACAAAATATAATGAGAGACCAGAAAGCTACAGTTCCACAAATTGTAAGAACTGTATAATTATTGGGCACAAAAAGTTGCGCTTAGTTCTGGATCAATTCTTCCAAAGAAATACGCACGCTAACTCTCGATTCCCGCCTACATTTTGTAACCATTTAATTTAATATAAATAGCAGTTTGGCCATAAAATCTTTGTTTAATACAAAGAACAGTTCAATGGTTATTGATGAGTTGTCTTAATACCAGTGCTAAACAGTTTGTTATCCATAATTCCAGCTCTTGAAAAAAGCGGCGTAGACGATATTTTCCATTGAATTATGAGTTTTTAAGCATCACCATTTTTTGAAATAGTCTTGGATATGATTAAATGTTCCTTATATCTTTTACTTATGTTTTAGGCAAATAAGTAAAACATAAATATATCAATAAAATATACTGTTTCATTTGTACATTGCTTTCAAATTGGTGGAAAATTAGCATTTTTATCGTTTTTGTCAATAAACTTGTTCCCCCGTGTCACACAAAAAGCTTTGGTATGAATTTGTGAAATAACATTCCATATTACCTGTAAAAAGAAATTTTTGTGACACGGGGGGAAGATATTTTAAAAATATTTTCCATTTTCCGTTGATTTCTATAGTGAAAAGCACAAGTTTTACCAAAATTTTAAAGTTATCTCTATTTGTTTTCCCGAATAAGTAATGTTTTATGAAAATCCATATATTTATCTTTTAAAAAAAATATTAAAAATTCTTCGAATATGTTAACTTTTGAAAAATGTCTTGGAGGTAGGCGGGAGAACAATACTATCGTTCCACTTCTTTTTACCTCAAAGGCAAAAAAATATAGATTTCAAAAAATTCCTTATTCCTATATCAAGTACTCTTATAGTCGACATCTGCAGTACATGTAAGAGTGTCGGACCAAATTCTCTTGAAACCAAAATGGCAGTATAAATAGACGAAATTTCCGATGATTTCAGTTTCAGGGCCAGAGGGGCTACCCGGTATTAACAACAATTATTAGAAATTCTTATTTTGGAAAAAGTGAAAGAATATGTTAGGAACACACAGTATGTAATATTTTGAGATGACAGTTTATAAACATGGAGAAATAAATTGGGAAATTTCGCTTTATGTGCCCAATAAATGCACAGTTTTTTTTCAATGTGTGGCACTGGAACTCTCTGGTCTGACATATTTTTTTTCGGAGAGCTAAAGTTCTGCAGCTATAATATATCATGGGTAATGGTTGCATATAAAGTTGAAAAGTCGTACGTTTTCATGTTGTTATTTTTCTTTTAAAAAATAATTTCAATTTTTCCAAGAGTTCCAAGGAATGTTTAAGTATACACATCTGATTTCCCCCCTTTTCACAAATATATTGTAGCATAATATTCCTGAGTTATCTCTGCATAAATTTCTTACATAGACACAAGATAAAAAAGATGTGCATAAATTACGTTTTGTAATCCTTCACTATACAGGTTCCTGATGTAATTGCTTTTCCAGGATTTTACATTCCTTATTTTACTCTGTAGGGCCAACTTATTAGGAACACAGTTCACTTTGTTTGACAATGGTGACAACCCGAAAAGCAATTATGGAAACGCTAGAAAAGAATTAGTTGGAATTATTTACGTAAGAATATAGAGAATATATAGAGTGGCCCGAGTGGCCCCATATCAGCCCAAAGGTCGAAGGCCCAAGAATTGATATGTGGCCCGAGGGATATGACATATGACATGGATTTTAGTATGTACATGTAGTATTCTATTTATCATATATTTAAAATACTTAATATGTGAGTTCACATAAAGTCATATAACTTTTAAGAATGTTTCGTGCATGTTTATGACCTTTTTCTGTAAAGTCTAATAGAAGCAATTTAAGGTAATTAAAAAAAAATTAAATCCACTTATGTAAATAAAGAATTATTTTACAAATATATCTAAATAAAATAAAATTAATTTTTAAACTTTATAAGTGTTACTTCCGGTTTGATATGGATTTTCTGCCCGCCGACCCGATTCGTGATATGGATTTTCGGACCGGTACTTGATATAGGGTAATGAGACGTCATCCGTATCGAACCGTGCAGAATCGGTTTATTTACTACTAAGTATATTATAAATAATTTTCTTATATATGTCACAGCCTTATATAAGAATAAAAGTGAAAATACAATATAAACACGACTGCTGGCTTCCACATTCGTATTTTTTACATTTTCAACTGTGAAATACTTATTTTGTTTTATTCATTAAATAAAATTGATATTCTGACACAGTGTTAAAGGATATGAAAACTGCATTCGCATGACGTTAGAGAATATCAGACGAGTAACAAAACTCGAGATTTTCCTTCCCTTCAAAAGAAACTATGGCTAGTTAAGTTGGGGAGAATAAACGAAAATTCCAGCTGAAAGAGACTAAAAGTTTCTCCAAATATATGGTTAAAATTCTATGTTTATTCTATGTTCAATGTTTTTCAATCTCTTAATCACTTAGGTATGACGTCTCAACCGCCGAACTATGTCGTCACAGCCTATGACACTGTGCTTAAATAGACAGTGGCAAAGAGAAAACTCAAGAAAATGTAATAATCAGAAAAGTATAACTCATTGTTTTGCAGGAAACAAGTGTCTTAGCTTTTATGGGACCATTATTATTCCAGGAATGAATTCAGATCACAGACGAGTAGACATCAAGCCAGGATCTGTAAGTCTCGAGAAAACAAAACGCTGACTCAGTGTGAATCGAAAAAAAAGGTTATGGCTATCCTCTTTGTCAGGGTTTTGGTCCCATACTGTTAGAACCGGAAGAAACTTTAAGTTTCCTCCTCATCCCTCTTCTGTGTTTGTGGTCTGTCAGCATTTCGAGTTGCATAGTGGATAAAAGTCCAAACACATTCCAAATGAGCCATCAATTCTTTTCTCAAATATCCATAAGGCATTCTATTTGGATTTAAAACAATCTGTTATCAAATATACTAGTCGTTATAGAAATAAAGAGGGAGGAAGAGGATGAAAACTGCATGAATAAGGAAATTGAAATTTTTAATTAGCTTCTAGCTCTTATCGGTATTTATAAAGTGTTTAATTAACTCTTAGTGGTATTCGATATTTTCATTTTTGATTGTTAGTTAATTAAAGGTGTTACATACTCAGCAGATTGATTGATTGATTGATTGATTGATTGATTGATTGATTGATTGATTGATTGATTGATTGATTGATTGTATAATGTTTTACGTTCCATTCGAGAAAATTTCACTCGTATAAAAACATGACCATATACCGCTGAAGAGCTTTAAATTTTAACCTTTACTGAACACCTACGGTCATTGAACAGTGAAGGATTCTTATCGTGCCAACGTTTATCGTGACACGAGGTCTCGGTTTTTAGGTCTTATGCGAAGGACCCGCAATTTCACTTCAAGGTGCTGAGCGCATTGTGAAGAAACAGTTGCTATCTATTTTTTATTGACTTAGATCATTCGTGACCGAGATTCGAACTTGCAACTTTTCGAACATGGAGAGAGCGCTCTATCGACTGAGCTACCATGACGACCATGCTCAACAGACATTCACGATCAAACTAGTGGGATTATTCAGGCCATAGATAATCCTTGTTTTGAAATTTATTCACCTGTCAGACTAAACGTTATACTAAAAATGAGATTCCATCAAGGATAAATATTTTTTTTTGTTTTGCAGGACTCTGATGGCTTGATTAACAGATACAAACGGAAAAATATGGAGAATGTAGTAGAACTCCATAACAGGACCCCTGTCTGGAACGATGGTATGTCGTCAGAACAAAAGTCGGCTTAGTATTAAAATACACATATTTCAACACATCGTTATAAATTGTACTACAGATCTCAAAATGTCATGAAAATTTACCCTTTTTTCACTTTTTTGTCAGATAAACAACTAGAGTACCTTAAAACTCAAGGGTAGAGAAGACGATTTGCAAAGTGCTAATGCACTTGACTATATGATCAATAGAGTCCCACCCAAATACCGAACCAGGGCTATGAATATCATAATTTTAAAAGAAGCGCCCTTACTTATCGTAACTTTGTATTTAGTTTGTTTGCTTAATACCAAGGGGCAGAGTAGAAGATTTACAAAGCAATAATTCATATGTATAGAATATTTAAGTACCTCATCCCAAGAAACCCCAAAGCCAGGAGGGGGGCATATGTTACACAATTTTAGAAGAGGCACCCTTCCTCCTCAAAACTATATACTTAGATTATCCATCTGGAGCAGAGGAGACGATTTTTTAAAAGAATAAATTCATATTTACTACATTGTGAGAAGAGTCCTGCCCTCACTCCAGAACTTCTGATCGCGGAGTCACTTTTTTGACAATTTTGGAAGAAGCAGAGAAGAATATTTTCAAAGAATTAATGCATTTTCATAATATAATCATTAGATCCCCGCCCTAACACAAGAACCCCTAGCCCAAGGGCCATGATATTCACAATTTTGGAAGAGACACTTTTTTTTTATTATAAGTATGCAATTAGTTAACTTCCTTTAAAACCCAGAAACAGTTGATATTTATTATGTCCATAATTAATAAACAAAAATGATATAGTGGCTTTTATCCTTCCCTTAGGCATAAGAGGCACAGGAACCATGACACAATATCACGAATTTGTTACCTTTTCATCCTAGTTGCTATATGCCAATTTTGGTTACGTGGTTTCAAATGTTCAACGCACATCGCTAAACACACGACGACAGAAGAAAACAGAGAGCAACATGTCCCCTGAGTAAACTCAAGTGACTTAATAATAGCAGTCATATTATTGGAGTAACAGCTATGTAAACATTTTTGTGTCTTTTTTGTTGTAGAGATTAAATCACACGTGCTAAATTTCCATGGACGAGTCACCCAGGGATCTGTGAAGAATTTCCGAATTGTGCATGACAATGACGGTAAGAACAGGCTGCTTAAGCCAGTAAATTTACTCAATTTTTTTTTCAATCAGCAATATTGACTAGGTATCAGAAGGAATTATTTGTCAATGTCATCATTGTTTTTTTTCTTTTTAAAATAACATTAATACATGCACTGTGAAGGCGAGAGTTCATTTACATGTATATCCGATGAATATTATAAAGGAATTTCATTATGATATTTTCATTTCATCAATGATTATCGAAGTGTTGCAGATTAATTTTTAATAGAATGTTATGTTTTTGAAGAAGTTATTTATTTTAAAGAAAAAAAGCACTATTTATTCTTACTCGTTTATTTCTACTGAATCTGATTTTTTTTTTTATTCTTTTATTTTTTGCTTTCAGTTAAATACATTGTGATGCAATTTGGTCGAGTGGCGAAAGACGTGTTTACCATGGATTTTAATTACCCTCTCTGTGCTGTTCAAGCTTTTGGAATAGCACTGAGTAGTTTTGACAGTAAACTAGCCTGAGAATAACTCCTACCCCACATATCCACACAACCCACCAAAATCAGAATGTGTTTTAGTTATGAAATTGCACTTTTTAGGTCACCTAAGTCACTCAGGTGACCTATTGCTATCTGCTTTCGTCCTTCGTCATCCCCATCGTGCATTGTGTGATAACATTTGAACATTTTCAGCTTCTTCTCTAAAACCGCTGAACCAATTTCTACCAGATTTGGTATACAGCATCTATAGATGAAGGGAAACATAAATTGTGAATTTTTATTGCCCCTGCTCCGTGGGGTCTGACCACGAAAATTAATGAAATCTTTAAAAATCTTCTTCTTTACTCCTGAACATCAAGCAGGCAAACTGTTGGCATGAATTTAATCAGCATCGAGTCCTCTACCAAAATTGTGAAATTCATGGCTCCAGGGTCAGGGGTTCTGGTGCTAGTGGGGGCTATATAGGTAATATAGGGCAAATACATTATTTCTTTGAAAATCTTCTTCTCTGCTCCTGGGTATTATATAAACTAAGTATATAGTTATGACGAGCAAGAGTGCCTTTTCCAAAATTGTGAATTTTATGCCCCTAGGGTCAGGGTTCTGGTGTTTGAACAGGGCTCTATTAATTATATAGTGTGTGAAACTGCCTTAATTCTTTGAAAATCTTCGTCTCTGCTTATGCGTATTAAATGAACTAACTTAAAGTGCACAGTTATGATGAGCAAGAGTGTCTCTTCCAAAATTATGAATTTTATGGCCCCAGGGTCAGGGGTTCTGGTGTAAGGGCGGGACTCTACTGATTATATGGTGAAAATGCATTAATTTTTTGAAAATCTTCTTCTCTGATCCTGGGTATTGAAAAAACTAATTAAGTAAATAGTTATGATGAGCAAGTGTGCATGAACCAAATTTGTGAATTTCATGGCCCCTGTGTCAGAGGTTTTGCCATTTGGTGTAAGGGGGGGGGGGGCTAGATTAAATAGTGAAAATACATTAATTCTTTGAACACCTTTTCCTTTGCTCCTTAGTATTATGCTAATGGTCCAAGTATATATTTTATGATGAAGAAAAGTGCATCTAGAAAATGGTTAATTTCATTCCCCCTGGCTCAAGAGATTCGGGGTGGAGTAGGGGTTACATTGTCTGTAAATAAATTAATGCTTTTAAATCTGCTTTTTGATATTAATCAACCATTTATGCTGAAATAGAATTTATGAAAAATTTTCATCATTTTGAAATATGTGGCCTTAGGATCAGTTGTTCCTTTTGGGTAGGGTTGCACAACTGGTTATGAAGTGGAAGTACATTTTCTCTTTGTTACTCTTATCTACCTTTGGGTATAAAGTTAAAAGAGTAAGCATGCTACGTTTATAATTATAATAAGCGCCTCTTTCAAAATTGTAAATTTCACGAACCAAATTTAATTGTTGGAAAGTTGTTACAAGGTACTCAGGTGACTTATAAGGCCCGTGAGCCTTTTGTTAAAAAAGATTGGGTTCTCGTATTATATTAATCATAAGTTGTATAATTTATCTGAAGATTAGGATTTTAAATAACATGAATACATTAGGATGCTCTTAGAATTATTCTGACTCGGAAATATGCGTGTACATTTACACATTCTGTTTTCATTTTCATTTGTAACTTGTGAACATTTCCTATAGAATGAGTGTACATTACTTAGAATTTATTGATAAAGAAAATGTTTATTGAACAATTTTACATTCTATAATCCTTATTTCCATTTTTTTGTAGTTTGATTTTTATTATAATACGTGTGAGATGTTCCTTTACAATTGTGATTCGTTCAGTTGATTTCACTGTTATACTTGCACAAACTTAAATTTTTTTCCAAATTTGATCAAATTAAGATTTTCTGATTTCAAACATGTCAGACAAAATTTGTTGCCCAGAAAAAAAATATTAAAGAGAAGTTACATGGATAAAACAAAATTTCGTATTTTTAATTATTACCTGTATTATTATTATTCTTATGTAGTTGTGATATGTACAAATATTAGTGTGAAGTAATTTATTTATTAATATTGGGGATAAAGTGCTATACTTTTAAGAAATGCATATTAAGTGAACAACTAGTGAAGAAGTTGATTTGAAGAATTATTAAGAATGTAAACTGATAAAATCTTAAAATTTGAATTTAGCTTTAAATGGCATATGAAAGAAAATAAAGTTTGTAAAGTCTGCTCTTGGCCATTTTAATTTTTTTTTTTGAAATTAAATCAAAATTATTATGTGTATAAAAGCATATCAAATACATAGAAGTATTCCTTGTGTAAGGTGTATCAATACCGGTACTTGATTCAAGAATTATGATTTAGTAAACTATAAATTGAGTGCAATTCTGAATTATTGCCAAGAGTTATCCCCCTTACCCAGTGATTTTTTATTTTCACATTTTATTTTATATATCAGGTGTAAAAGAAAAGGGGGATTCAACATTTACATAACTTATCGATATTGTCTTTATGATGACAATATTTTGTACTGACTCAAATCTTTAAAGTTTCCTAGAATTTGCCAGGAAGTCGTGCTGTGTCTTTGTACATTGTTAATAAACAATGTACTTGACTTTGTTACATGTATATTATTTAATTTTGAAGAACATGTGTAGAAGCAAAATATACAAATAATACTAATTTTCTTTTTAATTATCTACAAAGAACTTTATTCGGTAGTAACCAATATTTGCCCCCAAAATCAAACTTTGATGGAGATATATTTAATTACGTTCTTAAACAGGGGAGTATATGCTGACTTCAAACCACTGAATATTTTTATAAGTAATGACGCCATATGTACGTAATGACGTCACAAACATGACGTAAATTTAAGTTTTTTATTAATTTTACAGGAAAATGTACATATTTCGTCGATATTTTGAGTAAAAGTTACCGAGCGCATGTGTGTTCAGGATCAATATTTTGATATAATGTGTAGAATGATAATAACAATGAAATTTGTCAATATTGTATCTGAACAAATTTGCACTCTATAAATTTTAAAGCTTGAAATTTTGCCCATTTTGTCCTCTTTCTGAAAAAGGATATAAAATCGGACTAGTTTGTGACGTCATAAAAACAAAAATTGTGAATGCAATGCTTTGACACTATGATATTTTCTTTTAATTTATATTTATATTTCTCATACAGTTTATTGAATTCAGCACATTTCAGGAAGTTTCCAAAATTTGACTTTTGTGGGGGCAAATATATATATGCAATATACCGCATATAGTTCTTTTCACATTTTTTGTTCTCAGTCTAAAAATGTGATTTGCAAGGAATTGGTTATATTTTACATTATCATTTGTTTCAGTGAAACTTCAACACACTTCTTTGGGCCAAATTTAAGTATCACACAAATCTGTAATCGATTTTCATCGAATGTATCTTAATTGAAACAAATCAGAAATATGAAAGTTTTAACATATTTTTATTTTTTTTTATTATTGAGTTTAGTTCTCAGTCAAATGAAGTTCAGTTTTTTCACTTATCTGTGGAGAATTAGATTCCCTAAAGGTTGTATCCCACAAAAGAAATTGCCTAGTGTATAGTGTTGACAAAGACAATGTCCGTCCCTGTATCTATCGATTGTATAATTATTATTTCTTTCTATTTAGTTGACAATTTATTTATCATTGTCATTATATATTTCACAGTTTGTAGAAATTAAAATGTGCCACATCTACATTTTGTTTTGTTATACATTAGTATACGTTAGTATTGTTTTATAAAGTTAAGTTCTAAACAGTGCTCACTGCAGAGTTCTTATTGTAGTTTTATGCTTATTGAATGAACTGTACTTTGATGTCAACAAAAATGATATACTAGTAAATCGAAATCTACAGTAAATTATACAAACTGAAATAGCTTTAAGTATTCTTTATATTTTGATTATATGTATCAATTGATCATCTGAAGCCTGTTAGCTTCATATGTTGCTTCCTGGAGAAAACACGCTTTCCGGAGGTATTCACCTGTGGTGGTATGGAATCACGTGACATATAATCCATTCTTAGCAGGTCAACAAGAGGTTAATTCTTTATTTATGTAAATGTACTCACTGAACAGATTCAAAATCATGATACTTTTAAGTAGAAAACATCGAGCGCAAGTTTTTTCAACAGATATTTTCACACAATTTGTATAAATATAATATACATATTATATTTTAATCTCGACTTTGAGCAAACCTGCGCTCGATGTTTACGAAAGCTGAGAAGTGGGTACCTGTCACAGATTTTTTTTTTGATATTCATGAAAATCAAAGGACCCCACCTTCAAAACACAGCTTTGCGTTTTGTCTATTGCAATTATTTGACATTTTCAAAAGTTGACGCAAATACTACAGACATGAGAGAATAATAAAATTTAATTTTAGAGTGTTTTGATAAAAGTTGAAAATTTGACGAGTAACCGGGGACCACAGATAATGCCTTATTGAGACTTGTTTTTTTCTTAAATTAAAATTTTTTTTTCAAATAATTATCACCAGACTCTAAATGAAAATTTCCATTTTAAAACTACAGCATAAGACTGTGCTTAGAAAAAAGGGGGCGGTCTTGGATTCTCTCCAACATCTCTTGAATACATATACATGTATATCTATAATTGTACTTTTGATCTGGCTACATACTTATACATGCTGTAACTGTATAAAGCCTGTTCAGATTTGTCTCCATTGCTTGTGTATACGATTGAAAAAAAAATTGAGATGACTTGAGGTACTGTGAGCAAGTTATCTACAAATAATAACCCTGCCGTAATCGAGTAATCGAGTAATTGTATTGATAGTAATGATTCATTTTTTCAAGAATTCGACAATAATGTGTAATCGAAGAGATTTTCGATTACTTGTTATCGTAATAAAATCAATTACAGCTAAAATTTCCAATGTAATTGTAATCAATTTTTCGATAATTTTCAATTACTTTATACATATACACATACTTTATACATGAATTTTATATTGTAGAATCATTTTCAGTCAATCACACATAAATATTATTTATAAACCACTCAGTGTTATGTGTTGATTTCCTAACTTTTATAATCATAACTTGAATAATGTTCACAATTACATTTGCATTATAATCATACTGGTCTAGTCTTTTTCATATTTTAAATGTTGATAAACTTTGTCTGCAAACAGAAAATAATATAAAGCAAAAATAGATTTGAGGGTTTTTATATAAAATAAAAATTATCTGAAATATAATCTATATAATACTAGCTAGGACCTATTAGAAAAACATAAAGAAATACTTTTCATATAAGTCAAAATTTCAATTCAATATAACTTTTAAAATAATTTTGATAATGAAACAAAATTTTCAAAATTTGTTTAAATTTAAATTTTCATCAAAATTGCAAAATTTCAAGCAAACGTTTTAAATGAAACTCAACATGTTAAAAATCAAAATTTAGACTTAAGACTATTCTCAGTTTATGGTCTTGGGGCTAGGGCTTGTGTTTCAAAACAAAAATCATTTCCTTGTTTTCATTATAAATTTACTTGTTTTGTCAATAAGTGTCTGTATTTTAAAAGATTGGGATATTAAGTGTCACTGTGTTTATCTTGGCTAATTGGCTGAGATATCCCTGATTGTAGATAATGAGCTGAAAACTGTGAACTTCATAGTATTTTATAATGCTGTGTTTCCATTTCACCATTATTGGTAAGAAAAAGTTAAACAGTACTGAGACGAAATGGGAATTTTAGTATTTGTAAATATTATTACTTGGTTGATATAAAAATTTAAATGATAAAAATGATCAGATTGTGGGAATTTATGAATACAGCATATGAAATAATAAATATAATACCAACAAATACTTTATGCTAAATATTTTAAATCTTCAACACCTTAGTTTACCTGAGAGCTCACATGTACTATAATACTAAGGCGAAATGGGAATGCTAAATTTTACAGTTAAGGCGAGGTGGGAACAAACCTTTATAATTATTAACTCCATGCACTTTTGACAAATATCTTAGAAAACAATTGATAGCTCTCAAAACAAATATTTCAACGCAGAAGAAATTATACTATTAGTAAAATTTGAAGGTACATTGAGTTTACCTGTTCAATACTACGAGCTCTAATTTATTCATTTTATATTTTCGAAATAATTAAAACACAGGGATCGTGTATACAAATGCATACTGCCAGCACGCAGAATGTTCAAATACTTGTAAATCATAATAAAATATTAAATAATTTCTGCAAAAATAAAAAAAATAAAATAAGAAGATCAACTCATGCCTGCCTGCCGCAATTTTTTAAAGTGCCAATTCAGATTTGTGACCTTGAACTTGCCAAAAAGACCTCGGTTAAAAATTGACATAGCCACTGGTCATTGGTAATCTTTCAGTGTAATACGGAAATAAAATGTTTCTCCACTAGAAAATTATAAACCTGTCATGAATTTTACACTTTTATATCTGTCCTTGAATTTGCCAGAAAAATTTACCTTGGGTCAAGGTAATGACATATACTCTCAGTCATGAACAATTGAAATGTTGAATTTAGTTTGAAATGCTTTAATTGAGATAATATAAATTCATCCAATTAATTAAGACACCTTTTTTTTTAAATTCCCAATTACATATTTTAGAGTAAATTTTTGCTATAGTTCCAGCTAATAAACCATTGGAAGTACAATAAAGCAAATGCCTGAATGAAGAGACCTTAGAAGGAGTTATTGCCTTTCTTAACATTTTGTAAAGATTGAATAATTGATTAAATAAAGAAAATGTGCATTTTAAAAATTCTTTTACTTTACAATATTTATCATTACACTTTTGTAAAGCATTATTCCAAAAGATATTGTTCTATTAGGTATGAATTTAAACTAATTACATATTTTGCAAAACCCTATGACGTATAGGAGGGTGGATTTACCTTAAGGTCGTTAGCAATATACATAGCAAAAATATGAATTTATCATTATCCACAGTGTCCTTAAGTTTCCAGCTTTAGCCACATGGAAGCTTCCTCAGTGTAAAATCATGATTTATGTCATTTTAATATTAAAGCCAAAGGACCTAAAGATAAATAGATAAGAAAATAAAAAGAGAATGATACTTTAAAAATACTAAAAATCATTAATAAGAGTCTTCGTTTTCAAATATGAAAATATATTACAGCCAAAGAAAGCAATGTACATAAAATAAATTAAATTAAATAAAAAACAGAACAGGAAAAGGAACTTAAAATTTTGTTAACATCAGAAAAAAATAATATTCCTAACCAAACCTTACACAACACCAAAAAGTATTCACTGGTCAGCAACCGTCTGGCGGGGAAGGAATAAGCCTGGATTTATTGCATGGTTTCGTTGTGTCTGGTATGGACCAGATCTTTGGTTTCCTCTCAGACATTAATTTCTGGGTTTCTGTAGAGGACAGGTATCTGTGAAGTTCTTTGACAAGGTTATTAAGATAAGTGATGTAATCATCCATTGTCTTCTCTTGGGTGTTTAGATCTTCTAACAGTGAATGCTCTATCTGGTCTAACTGCTTCATGTTCTCAGATATGACTGTGTCCACCAGACTTTTCAGGGTCTCACCTTCAATTTTCATGGATGTTCTGACGTTGTCCATGATGTGCTTGATTTCTGAGGAATCTTTTTTAATCTCTTTCTGTAAATCTTGTGATGTAGGTACAAAATATTCATGGATTTTGGAGACACCCTCTTGAACGTTTGCATACGTTTCTGCATAAATTGTCTCAAGATCAGTAAATACATGCCCCCGATGCTCTCTTTGTGTGACACATTTGGAACATACTGGCATGTCCACATCTTTTACGTTGTTGGTAAAGACCACCTCATGGTTCTTGTTTTCTGGACTTTTCAGATGTTCATCTCTGCATTGTTTGCACTATCTTTGATGACAAGTGTTGCAATAAAACTTTCAATTTCCTTCACATTCTTCAAAGCCACACTCTAAAAAAAGTGGGCCTCTGGGAGGAAGGTCTGTTTGAGATGAAGCCATTTTGGTTGAATTTGGTGAATAAAAAAGAAAATGAATGTAGGATACTGATTTACAATACAATTCCATATACCGTATTAGTGGAAATTTTAACAAGACGCAAATTTAACGATTTAACCTTAAAAATTAGTAATTTATTTTTTAGCGAGATGTAATTTTGGCGATTTTTAATAAGCTCACTAAAGAACCTATTACTAATAAACCGATATTGATAATTAGCTATATCAAATTTCAGCAATCATGGCACCCTCGTTAATAATGCCAAAATGAAATCGTCGCTAAAAATTCTACTTATACGGTATTTATATGTTTATATTAAACAATAAATGATAAGTTTGTTCCGATAATTCCCTTAGCGTGTATAAAGAAGACGTAAAAGTCCACACATTAAATCATAACGCTTTAGTTAAAAAAAAAAGATTAAGTAATTAAATTACAGTTTTAGGAATTGCCTATTTATAAGTGAAATTTAAGATCAGAATGAAATAATGCGCTTATAATGAAAAATCGTTTAACTTACTGTCATGTGGGAAGGGGTGAATGTTGGAATAAGAACATGTTTTTATTACCAACTAGACCAATTGTCAATAGCTGTGTATTTAATGCATCTACACACACAGGGCTGGCTGCCTATCAATGTAAATACATGTAACTACAAAGCTACTTAATTATCTGATGTTTACATAATATTCTTGCAATACTTAACTAGGGGTATTCTTGTCCTGAATTTAATCATTGTAAATAAGTGGTCACATATGCAACATGCACAATTTATAAATTTTTATGGAACTTTCAATTTTTAATAGACCTGGATTCAAATAATTTTATTCTTGGATAATACTAATTGTTTTCTTATATCAAAGGGTATTTTTTCTATTACATGTAAAAACAAATAAAACAGAAAAAATTACCATCGAAAACAAAGTAAATAGAAAATAATAAATAAATTTATATTTATGTACTGTCAAGGAAAACAAAGCCAAATGAAAAAAAGTAGTCAGTGATCGAGGCGCTGAAATATGTTAATTGATTTATAATATTGTAAATATTTTCAAGTTATTCATTCTTTTTTATTTCCTTTTATGTTAATACTTATTATAAAATAAATTCGTATATGATATTATTCACTTTTTATAAGAATGAATATTTTTCACTGATTATTTTAAACTACACGCTAACTTATTATAATACCGAAATTTTTCAGTAAAAGAAAAATGATACGTATTTTTTAATTTACCGAACATTTCGGTATAATAATAGATACGCGAATATGTGTTGTCGGCGATTGCGATTTTAGATCAGGCGTGGTATACGGTATATCACGACGGTGTGCAGGACAGCAACAAACATCCTCTACTCTGAAAATTATAGCACCGCTTTCATTGTATAGCCATTAGGGGGTTGGCCAAATTTAGAGAAGACAAATAAGTTGTGACGATTCTTTTTAGTGTATCACTATGCACAGTAAATATGGAATTAAAACTTATTCATATCATAGAATAGATTGATGATGTCACTTAGAATGCATTCAATTTCTTTTTTAATGCACTGCATTAAATAATGTCGGGTTCGAGATCCTCAAAACTCTAACAAGAACTGTTGTCAACTGTAATTTGTAAACAATAATATTCCGAATTCGCTTGCTCCAATGACCATAGACCGTATATACTTGTATCTATAGACGTAAGATATTCTGGGAGATTTTGCGCAACTCACCTGTAGTGATTCATCTACATGGGTGAGCTATTACTTTTATATTGTAATTAATATTTGTGTATAAATATTACAGCCCGAAGGACCGGGCTGCTTTATACATATAAGGCCAAAAAAAAAAAATAATAGCTTTGTTTCCAGCTACCAGCCTGAAAAAAGAGTAGGTAAATAGGAAAATTATTTTATTATTTTATTTTATTTTTTTCAGTGTTAATTGTTGGATATAAACTATTAAAAATTAAAGCAAATTAAACATGTCATAGGTCAATATTATTGTTTAAAATAAGTAGTGTTTTATGGAATACTTCATGAAATACCACTTAAATACGAGGGTTGTCCCAAAAAGTCGTAGACAGAGAACATAGTTTATTTTCTCTTTGCTAAATCAAAATTCTTTTCTTGTCATATCAAAGAGTAACATTTTATGATCATGTATTTGAAGTTTCATGACGATACCACATTTAATAAGAAAACTATGAAAAAATAAAGAAACCATGTCAGTGTACATCGGCGCACAAAAGCAAGTGTAATTTACGTCTCTCATAACGTCATGGTCCCTTTTTCTGCTTCACATGAGGCTATTAACATCCAAATGAATATTCTTTATATCGAAAAACCGCTCTTGACTAAGGGGATATTTTAAATTCACTTTTCTTAAGCAAATGTAAGTTTTAGTCAAAATTAAATTAGTTAAAAGATCACCTTACATTTTAAGCAGCAGATAATATACCTTGTTTGATGCCCAGAACGTTCCCAAAAGTCTGCGTTAAACAATCAGAACTTTACATTACATGCGATAACTATTTTTTTCGATATAGAGAAAAAACTATTTTTGAATCTCGTACTATAAAAACAACTTTTTTATTAAACAAGAGGCCCATGGGCCACATCGCTCACCTGAGGAGCATTGACCATTCTGTTCTTTACCAGATTTCCCCCTTGTTATACATAATGCATCCCCACCCTACCCCACTGATCATAATTTAGACATTTGAAATCTACACTACCCAATGATCGTTCCATGGGCACATATGTTTCAGCGTTTTTGGCCCAGTGGTTCATGAGAAGAAGATTTTCAAAGATTTTTCCTATATATTTCTGTGTGAAACTTTGATTCCCTATAATGGCCCCACCCTTCCCCTGGGGTCATGATTCCTACAATTTAGAATTTACACTACCCCAGAATGTTTCCACATAAGCTTCACTTTTTCTGGCCCAGTGGTTCTTGAGAAGAAGATTTTCAAAGATTTTTCCTATATATTTCTATATAAAACTTTGATTCCCCATTGTGGCCCCGCCCTTCCCCCGGGGGTCATGATTTGAACAATTTAGAATCTACACTA
>PRKT01000340.1:114835-127962 GCA_003671525.1 Saccostrea glomerata
GTTAAGGGTTAAAAATGGGAGGAAATTAAATTTCTTTAAAATAAAAAGGGGTGTTAATGATAAAGCAAAATAATTTTTTAACTTTACTTCACACCTTGTTTTCACAATTTAATGCACTTAATCCAACCATAGTGCATTATTTATTTTGATTTTTTTTGTCAAATTAGTAGAAAAATGACCTTTTCAAACATGGGGGTAGCCACAGAATGTGTTAGGGGGGCATAACTTGGAGGATAGGTCACATCCCAAAATTTTAAATATACCTATTAAATCTCATACACATTCATAATTTTTTCATATATGTTTTATTAAAATCTGTGATATTCGTTTGAACGGCATCTGTGGTCCTTACAGAGAATGACTCTTAAGATTTTGATTCTGGTTTCAGTGATTTAAATTTTAGTTCAATATTTTACAAAGTACCAAAGAAATAAAAACAAATATAATAGTTATATGTGTAAATTATTCCGAATTTTGGTTGTGCGCCGATAGCCCATATCGGCCTTCATATAAATCGTCCCAATATAATTAATATGAAAGATATATATTTAAGAATTCACAATTTTAAAGAACATTGAATGTATTATGTCTATGCAAAATTTGGTTAGTATTGGTTGCGTGTTTAAAAAGTTATTAACATTGTCTACGACTTTTTGGGACAACCCTTGTATATATATATTTTTTTCACTTTTGGATCATGAAATTTCCAGTTTTCCCCAAAAACTCAATAAAAACTTTAGGGTCGGGTGCAAAAAAATTGGGTAGGTCGGGTAGCAGGAAACAAGACTATTTTTATTTTTGGCCTAGGTTTAAGTGTTGGTTTATGGGGATTGAGATGGGAGAAGTTATTCAGAATTAAAGGCTCTCTCAACATTAAAACGATTGTTAATCAGATTGTTCTTTCCCTTTATAAATTACAAGATACATAATATATTTACTTCCATAAAGTGAATCAGTAAAAATATATATGTTTTTCATATATAATATATAAAGCTTCTTATCTTTTACTATCGAAAAAACGACAGGTCCCTTTTTTGAGAACATCGAATTTTACTTATTGCATAAAAACGTACTGTACACAGTTCGTGTTTTATATTCTTAAAGTGATATACATTTTTGAATTTAGTGGATGCATTAAATTTTATCTCAGGTTTCAATTTAAACTTAATACAGCCAACATTTATTTGATGATTGAGAAAGTTTAAATGTGTAATGTTTTTGTTCGATTTTCATCCGACTATAAGTTTTTAAAATATTCTCGACTATGGTCTCCAACATTTAGACGCATGCCTTTTTCACGTATATCGGTTTGATTATAAAGACTCATATCCATTTTAACTTTATTTATTTCCGAGGCGACAATTGATGGTTCCATCAATGTTTTCTTGTATAAATTTATACAACATTGGTGTCAGAAGTAGTAGTATTTATCCCTATTACATATCACGCTCAGAAGATTACACATTTTTTTTCTTCAAATTTTTCTCCCTCGTTGATAGATATTTTTTGAGAAATAAAAATATTTGTTTATTTTGCATTAGTCCGTTTGAAATTTCTGTGTCTTTTCTAGAAAATATTTTTTGAGAAGAGCTACTGGCAGGGACCTATATACTGTTAGTATATATGTCTCTGCTACTGGGTATTTGTTTATTTATTAAAATAGTTTTTTGGTGGGAAAGCAACTTGTTTCTCTTTGTCTTTAAGACTTTGAGCATGTGGAAACAATATTTTTTTGAGAAATATTAGTTCATATTTATATATTTTCTCTCCCTTTTATTTTATTTTATTTTATTTTTTTTTTTGTCATTTTCGTAAGAATATCTTTTTTGCATATTCATTCAATCGAAATATTATGTATAAGAAATGAATCATTAATGTACAGAACAAGATATCTATTTAGAATATTATTAATATTAAACTTAAGGTATACCTTTACTCAGATGACTAAAAATTCCACTGATACGAACGAATAACCACCTATTGCACATTGTACACCTATAATTCTTGTGTTAAATTTCAATTTCAAATAACTAGGTCAATGACCTACTTTTCATGCTAGTGGCCCCTGAGTATGTTTCGGGAAATACCTAGTTTTTCACTCTATGACCATACTGAAACTTTTAGATATGATAAGTGATGAAAAATACTATCCAGGACGTGACTTTTCGCTTGTACTTGCGCTGCAATCTGATTGGCTGAAACTTTAAATAGCTATAACTCCCTTGGTTTTCAACCAAATGGGGTGAGATTTAGAACATAGATAGATGTAATGGACTTCTACAAGAAGGTATGGTCACCATACTCATGTATGCACGTGCGTGCACGTGAAATGGGTAAAATAAAAAATACACTTGAATGACCCTTTTATTTTTATTTTTTTATATTTTTGGATTAAATACTTTGATATTTAGCATATTAAAATATATAGATCGTGTAGACAATATGATATGGTCATTACGCACATGCATTAACATGTGTAAGTGTGCAATGATAAAATTTGAATGAACATAGTACACTTTTGGGTAAACGTTGTTTAAGTCTCAAATGCATAGAGTTTGTCTTATTTAATTACGTTTACAGGGAATATGACTATAAAAGGGAGTTGGGATCGAGCGTTTGGGGAACATCAGTAACGGTCCCCGTTACAATTAGCACTAGTTACTTGTGTGTTTAAGTTCAATATCAAAATACATATCATAAACACTTGATTTATAACATAATTATTAATTAATCAGGTTCTACACATTAATTATTTTAAAATACATACCGGTACATTTATATCAATATCATTTTAAACGGAAAACTTAGGATCAAGTTTTATGTAAAGAGAATTATAAAAAACAAAACGATTTTCTTGGAAAAAAAATGAGAATTTATTTTAAATCATCCATTATCAGAGGGATTTTTTTGACAATAAACTAAAATTATTGAATGTATTTTGGATCATTACTTAATTAATTCTTTCCGATAAAGAAATTATACTCAGAATGAAAAGAAGAAGAATTGAGTTTAAGTTCTTTTGCAGAAATATCTGTACTAAATGATTTGAATACATGTACTATAAAACAATTAATTGATGGTAAAAATATAATATAATCTGATTTTTATAGTTTACTAGAATTACATAAGTGTCCATGCAAATCTTATATTTAATTCTTATATCAAAAGATTTTTTCTTCTCCCTTTGTATAAATATTGACAGTTGTAGATTTTATGGTGAGAACCTCGTAAGTTGTTATAACTTGTTTTCAAGCCATTTGTATAGTATTTATTCAATAAAATATGCTCAAACCAATTCTTAATGCACAAAAAAATGTTTGAATGATAAAATAGAGTATCTATTAGAGAATATCTTGCTTTAACATATTTTTCAAACAAAACATTTTAATGAAGGCTTATTTATTTCTAAAAAGTTTATTAAAAAATAAACACTTTTACATATTAATTTATCAGTGATCTTTTTCATGTTTTTCCATTAATGTGATATCTAATTTTGATAAATTATTTAATAATTAGAATTATTCGCATTTAAGTTTAAACACATATTAGATTCAAGATTTTAAAGACATTTATAATATCGTACCTTTCATTCACATGTATTTTTAAAATATTTGTGATACAATGTATATTAAAATTGGCACTTAGAATTTTTCATAAATTTTTAAAAATCAAACTAAAAAAAAATTCACAATATAAAAAATAAAAAAAGAAGAATACAAACCGTTTACCATCTACAAATTATAAAGAAAAGTTAAGATTTTTTTTTCTATATAATAATTAATTTTAATAAAACAATTTAGAAAAAATGGCATTAATTTATTTTTAAAAATTCAAATATATAATTTCAAATATTAATTTCAGTTACCATTCATTGCAATATAAGCATTTAATAAGTAAATTTTAACCTATTACTTGTGGTTAATCTTAAACAGACTATAGGTCACCTGTAATTAATTTCTTTTGTTCTCTCCCTCCCCCTACCTGTACACCATTCCCACTTAGCCAAAACCAGTCACCTGAAACATTTTCAAAATTTTGGCTAAGTGGGAAGACACCATCTCTTTCTCTAGTTTTTAAGCTACGAAAATAAACTCTGTTTTAAAAATTTCCCTTTATGACAATTCATTTTATTTTTATTTATTTATTAATTTATTTTTAGCTCAGATACGCCACATTTAATTAGCTTTGAATATTCAAAAAAGACAATATATAATTATGATTATTATAAATGTCACAGGTTTGAAGTGTACGCATGAATATTTCCTTAACATTTATGAATAAAAAAATCCAAACTTATTGATATGTCAAGGTAAGTCATGACCATTAAGTTCTCAAACCATTCAATTACAGCGCCATCTGCCGCGGGCTCTACCTGCAGGTACCTGTCAGGGGGACAGGTGAACAAATACGTCACACCCCCATTGTTTTATTAGCTATACACACCGACAGATTTCACACCTTTAATCGAACTAATTTACACAAGGCATATTCTAGAGAAAAACAAACACTTGCACAATAATTGTGCCATTATTTTATTTTTAATGGTATTAGATAAACAGCAATGCTTAAAGCAAACTGAACGAGTAGATTTTTGTCCTAGAGATATGTTGTACAAAACATAAAACACAACAGGGTAAACCCTTCTTTCATTAAAATTTAAACAAAATCGCTTTAATTTCATATGTTTAAATCAAAATTAAAACGTTTTTTCACCACCCGGACCATAAAACGTAGGTGGACCATTCCTTATACGGGCCGGACCATTTCTTATAAAAGGCGGACCAAATATGTTATCGTATTTGGTCCGGCCGGACCTTTATACGAGGCGGACCAAATATTATGCGACACCGGGCTGCTCTATACATATAAGGCCAAAAAAAATAATAGCTTTGTTTCCAGCTACCAGCCTGAAAAAAAGAGTAGGTAAATAGGAAAATTATTTTAATATTTTATTTTATTTTTTTCAGTGGTAATTGTTGGATATAAACTATTACAAATTGAACAAAATTAAACATGTCATAGGTCAATATTATTGTTTAAAATAAGTAGTGTTTTATGATATACCACTTAAATTTAAATATATATATTTTTTTTCACTTTTGGATCATGAAATTTCCAGTTTTCCCCAAAAACTCAATAGAAACTTTAGGGTCAGGTGCAAAAAAATAGCAGGAAACAAGACTATTTTTATTTTTGGCCTAGGTTTAAGTGTTGGTGTATGGGGATTGAGATGGGAGAAGTTATTCAGAATTAAAGGGTTTCTTAACATTAAAACGATTGTTAATCAGATTGTTCTTTCCCTTTATAAATTACAAGATACATAAAATATTTACTTCCATAGAGTGAATCAGTAAAAATATATATGTTTTTCATATTTAATATATAAAGCTTCTTATCTTTTACTATCGAAAAAACGACAGGTCCCTTTTTTAAGAACATCGAATTTTACTTATTGCATAAAAACGTACTGTACACAGTTCGTGTTTTATATTGAAGTGATATACATTTTTAAATTTAGTGGATGCATTAAATTTTGTATCAGGTTTCAATTTATACTTAATACAGCCAACATTTATTGATGATTGAGAAAGTTTAAATGTGTAATGTTTTTGTTCGATTTTCATTCGACTATAAGTTTTCAAAATATTCTGGACTATGGTCTCCAACATTTAGACGCATGCCTTTTTATACGCCCGTCTTTAGACGGGACGTATTATGTTATAGGCTTCGTGTCCGTCCGTCTGTCTGTCTGTCCGTCTGTTAGCTTTTCTCGTGTCCGGCTCATAACTTTAATACTATTAGGCCTAGAGTTACCAAACTTTGTCAGCTGATACATCTTGGGTAGAGGGTGTGTCGCGCCCAAAAAGTAGGTCGCTCTGACATATAATTAAAAAGTTATATAATAGCCAAATATGGAAAAATCCTGTCCCGTCTATAACTAGAAAACTATTAGACTTAGAATCATCAAACTTGGCCAGTTTATGCATCTTAGGTAGAAGATGTGTCGCGACCTATTTCAAGGTCACTGTGACCTTTAATTTAAGTGAAATTTTAAAAAAAATGTCTTTTTTTTCTATTCATTTACACATTCAAAAAATGTAAAACTATTGCACTATACTTATTAGAAAAATGTTAAATCAAGAAAATACTTATTTTTTTTAGCATATACTTGACAGCAATCTGTAACAATTATAATGTATGTTAGAGAAACTCCACCACTCCCATGAGTGTAATTATCAAGCACTGGTCAAGAAGAATTTTGATAACAGAAAATTGCACGTCAAATAAGAGAGAGAAATTAATGAGTTTACTGTGAGGAGTAGCTGTAAGAGCATCGGTGCTATCTATGTCCCTTGAGTATTGGGCCAAATGGGTAAGCCTGTTATATTAAAAAAAAGCTCTTGTTGGCTAGCCTAAGTTTTAAAATGAAATTAAAACCAATTTGATATTGCATTTAAACTATTTTGATATTACATAATATTATGAACTTAAAAACTAATTTTATAGGGGGGGGGGGGTGGAATCAGCATGTCCATATTAATTGCATATTAAAACCTAGCTAGCTGTCTTAAATTAAATCTAAAAAAAATCATTGATGTTTTATATGTTTTAAAAATGTTTTATGGTAGATAGTGCAGATCCAATAATCTTTTGGGAGTAATGAGCCGACAAGCATCCAGTTAAAGATTAATTAATGTGTTCAATATAGGAAGGCTAGTTTCAGAGCATGCTCTTATCTGGGCCCTAGGGGAATTAGACAGAGGAACTCTTGGGGTTTATATTTGATGGCCAGCCTTTTATTTTCAAAATTAATTAGGTATAGATTAAGTGAAGACTAATTTGATATTGTTTAAAATGATAGGCATTTGGCAAGGTCTAACACAACCAGTATAAAAATCTAAGAATTTGATGCAATATTTTTTTATAATTAATGCCTACACCACAGGAGATGGATAAACATTTTTTTTAAGGAGTGGAAAAATCATGGGAATCTTAAAATCAAGGTTGATATGATTTCCCTGGACTTTTTAACTGTTTAAGATACATTGTAATTGTAATTTTTGACGGGCGTATCATGCTGTGGCGTGGCACTTTATTCACATATATCGATCGATCAAAGCGGTTTGATTATCAAGACTCATATCCATTAATTGTAAACTTTATTTATTTCCCAGGCGACAATTGATGGTTCCATCAATGTTTTCTTGTATAAATTTATACAACATTGGTGTCAGAAGTAGTAGTATTTAATTACGCTCAGAAGATTACACATTTTTTTTCTTCAAATTTTTCTCCCTCTTTGATAGATATTTTTTGAGAAATAAAAATATTTGTTTATTTTGCACTAGTCCGTTTGAAATTTCTGTGTCTTATCTAGAAAATATTTTTGAGACTACTGGCAGGGACCTATATACTGTTAGTATATATGTCTCTGCTACTGGGTATTTGTTTATTTATTAAAATAGTTTTTTGGTTGGAAAGCAACTTGTTTCTCTTTGTCTTTTTAGACTTGGAGCATGTGGAAACAATATTTTTTTGAGAAATATTAGTTCATATTTATATATTTTCTCTCCCTTTTATTTTATTTTATTATTTTTTTTTTTGTCATTTTCGTAAGAATATCTTTTTTGCATATTCATTCAATCGAAATATTATGTATAAGAAATGAATCATTAATGTACAGAACAAGATATCTATTTAGAATATTATATTAAACTTAAGGTATAATGTACCTTTACTCAGATGACTAAAAATTCCACTGATACGAACGAATAACCACCTATTGCACATTGTACACCTATAATTCTTGTGTTCAATTTCAATTTCAAATAACTAGGTCAATGACCTACTTTTCATGCTAGTGGCCCCTGAGTATTTTTCGGGAAATACCTAATTTTTTTCACTCTATGACAATATTTTTTTCTTCACTCACAAAATATTACAAGCAACAAAACTCTTTAAATAATGAAATATTATAGCACTGGAACAGTGATACTTCATATAAAGAAATGATTAGACTTTTGGCCATAAACTTGGTAATTATTACAGTCCGAATTTCCCCTGTCATATTTATATTTTTTCCTCATTTTTAATCGAATATTTAAAATATCCGACTGATAAGAACTCTTAATTATTTATAGCCACATATTACCTTTGTAGCCTTTAATCTCATGGTATTAATGATTGATTGATTGTATTTTGCAATTGCTTAACGTCCCTCTCGAGAATTTTTCACTCATATGGAGATGTCACCGGATGGCGGTGAAGGGCTTCAAATTTAGACCTATACTAGGCACTCAGGGCCATTGAGCAGTGAGGGTTCTTTATCGTGCCAGCACCTACCGTGACACGGGACCAACATTTTTAAGGTCATATCCGAAAGACCTGTGAATTTCTGATGCTGAACGCGTGGCGAAGGAACAGTTGCTACCTATTTTTACGCCTAAGGTTTGACGCGGCGCCGAGAACAAGAATTGAACCCGGGCCTCCCTATCACGAAGTAGACGCTCTACCACTAGGCTACGTGAACGGTTTCTCATGGTATTAACATAATATGGGGTCAGTGATTAAATTATTGAGATATGTTGCCTTGAATGGTTTTTGTTCATATTTTTGAATTTCTTTATTTATTAGAATTCAATTATTTGAAATAATTTATGAGCTTTAAGACATAAAATTTGCAAAATGATGATAAAACACATGTAACCTTTACATTGTGATTAATATTGCAAGAAATAAAAGATTTTGAGAAAAATGAAAAAATTAAAAATTTAGTCCAAATTTTTTCTGACCTACATTTTCATTCCCTAGTAACTATAAACTCTACCTGAACTAAACTTGCATTGATGATGCATCTAGGGATGGACACTACCAGACTTGCTTCAAATGCTGGATCTGACCTATATTTACGTTTCCAAGTACAGTGGACCTTCAGACATCCGGACGCCAGATAACCGGATGCTTCAGTATCCGGACGATTTTTCATCGGAACGAAATTTTAAAATGTTATTCTGTCTTGTTTAACTGCTGATTCAGATATCCGGATGCTTCACATATCCGGACAAATTGACTGGGAACCAAAGCGTCCGGATAAATGAGGGTCCACTGTAACTATAAGCCCTGCCTGAACCAAACTTGCGAGGATGATGCATCTAGGGATGGACACTACCAGACTTGCTTCGGATGCTTTATCTCACATATTTTCATTCCAAAGTAACGATAAGCCCTGCCTGAACCAAACTTGCATGGATAATGCATTAATTTTTAGGGATGGAAACAACCAGACTTGCTTTGGACGCTGGATCTGACCTATATTTTCATTCCCAAGTAACTATAATGGATGATGCATCTAGGGATGGAGACTACCAGACTTGCTTTGGATGCTGGATCTGACTTATATTTTCCAAACAAGAGACCAGGTTAAAGTTTTGGGAACAGATCAATTCGAATGAATTTGAAGTTCCTGATATCTACAGTATTAACAAAGTTATGAATATTTGTTCACACTATACATGTTTTTCAAGCTACATGACTGTGTAGAAATGTGTATATGCCATGTAAGGGGTTAAACACAACTTTCAAGAATATTGTTGTTTGGATAAATACTAAATATTTAGAAAATATTATGTGAGATTTGCATTTAAACTACACTGATAATATTCGTCGAGAAGAGCTTTCGTAATCTTTGATTACCTATGTTTTATTAAAGACATTAATTCTAGATATTTTTTATCAAACTTCATATGTTGATACATACTGATGAGAGATATGCAATTGCATCAACATTTTTGACCTTGACCTTTCCTTTGACCTTTGACCTCACTTTTCCTAAATTAGTTTCAAACTTCATATGCTGATACATACTGATGTAAGTAATTCAACTGCATCAACAATTTTGACCTTGACCTTTTAATTGACTTTGACCTCATTTTTATCAAATTGTTAAATATTAAAGTCAGTCTTTAATGAAAGACATCATTTCTTGATATTTTTAACTTCTTATGTTGATGCATTTTTGACCTTGACCTTTGCTTTAACATTGACCTCACTTTTCCTAAATTAGTGTCAAACGTCGTAAGTTCATAAATATTGAGGTAAGCATTTCAAGTGTATCATCATTTTTTACCTTGACCTTTTATTTGACCTTGACCTCACTTTTATCCATTTTTGTTTAAGTCGGTTTTAAAGAAACCATTTATAATTATATTTTCAACTTCATTTGCTGATACTTCCAGATGACAGCTTTTCAACTGAATCGACAGTTTTTGACCTTGGTATTTCCTTTGACCTTGACCTCACTTTAATGAAATTAGTGTCAAACTTCATATGCTGATACTTACTAATGTAAGCAATTCAGCTGCATCACTATTCAAGATATTCTGATCAAATTTTATACACATACAAATTTTCATGTTGCTTTACTAATATATCTTCGGTGGGGCATTCATGTCCTATGGACATATTTCTAGCTCGTATTATTTTGCACTTGACCCAGGTGGGCTTTTCCTAGCATACATTTACATGTTTTTCAAAGGGAAAAAACATGACTAAGCCGTTGGATTGTCTAAAGATTTAGTTTAAAAACATCATGTAGGATTATACAAAAAGTTGTATGTATAGGAGTGGTATAGAAGGAATAAAATTTAGATCATGTCTACTCCTATAAATATCAATGAGTCTCCACTCAAAACCTTATAAACAATCAGAAATATTAAGAGACAAAAGGGCAAAAGCAATATTTAATAGAGGTTAGAGATAAAATGGAGAGGTTACATCAGAAGATCTAAAATTAATTCCCAATGTACCAAGTACAATCAGGGATCCCCTGGTAGGAGAAGGATACATCATTGTACCATCCATTCTTAGACACTCTGACAATTCAGAACAAAGTCCATCAGACATTCAAGCACCAAATCCTCAGAAGAACACCAAAATAAATTATTAGAAGAAATCTAAGAGTTAAAAAGAGAATTACAGGTAAAGGATGGAAAGATAAGAGAACATGGAATTCTGATTAGAGAAAGAGAATGAAATTAAGGAGAAAGAAGAACTAACTCCATTACATAAGAGCTCAACTACTAGTTGAGAGAAAGCAGACCAAATTTTTTATGAGATGCAGAAAAAAGTATGAAATGAAAGAGAAGGAAATGTATGAGAAAATTTCTATAGAAGAAAGGTGAACAAATACAAAAAAAAATGTAGATCAGAAATTTAAGAGAAAGTACAAATATTAGAGAAAAAAAGAAGGAACAGAAAAAGAAGAACAATTCAGGATAAAAATGAGAGAACTACTCGAAGATCAGAGAGAAAAAGAAATTGAAGAAAGAAAGAGATTTGAGACAAATAAAAACAGAGAGATAGCAGGAAGAATACATTTTACACATATATAAATCGGTTGGCTTCCCGAAATGTTTACAATAGCAGTGGAAAAAACAGAAAACAACAGAAGTAACACAAAAACACCTTGCAGTCCAACCATTCCCAAATTGTCAACTTATGATGGACAAACAAAGTGGAAAAACTACTTTGTACAAGTGGAATGAAGAAGAAAAATAAGTCAAGTTGAATGAATGTTTAAGAGAGAAAGCTTTAAAATTCTTCAGTTCCCGACCAGAAAATGTACAAAAAGATTATAACATCTTATATCAGAAAATGAAAGAGAGGTTCGACAAGAAAGATCAGCCCCACGTCATCAGAAAATAGTTACACGAAATAAAACAGAACACAGAAGAGACCTTAGAAAAATTCGCGGAGAGAATTGAAGACCGAACAAATGACCCAAGCACACCTGAATACTACAGGAGCACCATTACTATATATGCCTTCCTAAGGGGCTGTACCGAGAAAAGAGCGCCACTGGTCACATTAGACAAAGAACCAAAATATTGGATGAAGCAGTCCAGTACATGAAAAGTGCCATCACAGAAAAAAAGAAAGAGGAAACTTCTTAACCAGAAGTTAATAATGGGACCTAAAAGATAAGTACTGATAAGATTGATTGATTGCATTGTTTAACGTCCCATACGAGAATTTTTCACTCATATAGAGACGCCACCGTATGTCAGTAAAGAGCTTCAAATTTATACTCTGAAATCAGGGCCATTGAGCAGTGAGGGTTCTTTATCGTGCCAGCGCCTACGTGACACAGGACCTACGTTTTTAAGGTCATATTCGAAAGACCCGTGATTTTCACTTCTAATGCCGAGTGCTTAGCGAAGGAACAGTCACTACATTTACCTATGTTTACGTCTCAGGTTTGACGCGGCACCGAGAACAAGAATCGAACCTATAATAGAAGAGGCTAGCATAAAGGTTTTCAATAGAACCACGCCTTCATTGGATACAAGAATAACTGCGTTGGAAAATAACAACAAAGATTCAAAGATATTGATCATAAAAATTTAAAAAGACTGAAAGAGACTGACACAGAGAGGGAACTAAGACCCAGATACAGATCACCATCACAATCTCCTACAAGAGATAATCGAAATCATGTAGTCCTGAGAGAGATAGACCAATTAATTGTTTCAAGAGTGGTGACATGGGTCACTGCGCAGAGACTGTTTTATCAAACATACTCAAAATCAAGATGACCTTTACAAAACAGATCATCTTCACACTCTTTAGACATTCGAGAGCTGAGGAAGTAAGCCATTCTTCAAGGCTACATCCCAAAACTAAATTTAAACTATAATCCCTTTTTCAGTCAAACCTTGCACAGCTTAGAAATTTTTCTAAAATCATAAATTTAATACATTTTTAGCTCACCTGAGCCGAAGGCTCAAGTGAGCTTTTCTGATCACATTTTGTCCGTCGTCCGTCCGTCTGTCCGTCTGTCTGTCTGTCCGTCCGTCTGTAAACTTTTCACATTTTCGACTTCTTCTCAAGATCCACTGGGCCAATTTTGACCAAACTTGGTACAGAGCATCCTTGGGTGAAGGGGAATTTAAATTGTTCAAATGAAGGGCCAAGTCCCCTCACAAGGGGAGATAATCAAGAAAAGACAAAACTAGGGTGAGGTCATTAAAAAATCATCTTCTCAAGAACCACTGGGCCAGTGAAGCTGAAACTTATTTGGAAGCATCCTGGGGTAGTGTAGATTCTAAATTGTTCAAATCATGACCCCC